>SJYQ01000441.1:661968-789727 GCA_006410935.1 Redunca redunca
GGTATCCTATCATTTTGCCTTTTCATACTGTTCATGGAGTTCTCAAGGCAAGAATACTGAAGTGGTTTGCCATTCCCTTCTCCAGTGGACCACATTCTGTCAGACCTCTCCACCATGACCCGCCTGTCTTGGGTTGCCCAGCAGGCATGGCTTGGTTTCTCTGAGTTAGACAAGGCTGTGGTCCGTGTGATTAGATTGACTAGTTTTCCGTGATTATGGTTTCAGTATGTCTGCCTTCTGATGCCCTCTCACAACACCTACCATCTTACTTGGGTTTCTCTTACCTTGGACGGGTATCTCTTCACGGCTGCTCCAGCAAAGTGCAGCCGCTGCTCCTTACCTTGGACGAGGGGTATCTCCTCACGGCTGCCTCTCCTGACCTTGAACATGGAGTAGCTCCTCTCGTCCCTCCTTTGCTCATGCAGCCGCCACTCCGTGGATGTGTGGGGTAGCTCCTCTCAGCCGCCACCCCTGACCTCGGGCGTGCAGTAGCTTGTCTCGGCCGCCACCCCTGACCTCGGATGTAGGATAACTCCTCTTAGCTGCGCCTGTGCCATCGCAGCCTGGCACTCTCGGTCGCCAAATGCCAGGTGTCAGTAAATGTCTGAATTAGACTGTGCAGCACAATGGCAGAGTCTGCCTGTGGGCACTTACACGGAAGGGAGGAAGGGGTGGATTTCAGAAAACATTGGCCTTTGCATGGAAAGAGCCGCCTGGTTTCAGGAGGTCGGATGAAGACAAAAAGCAAGATATCAAGAGTCTACGTGCTACCCAGCGTGACTTAGTGGAGTAAAGGAGCTTGGTTTTAGAACAAACCGAGAGTGTGAGGTGTGACTCCAGAAGCCACTCCAGAGGGACCCATCCAGCAAGGGCTCATCGTCAGGGGCTGTGCTGGCCATGTCTTCTGAGCCAAAGCACTGAAACATGGATATTATCCAGGGATTGATGATTAAGATGCCGTTCTAGCTATAGATGATGTGCCTATGTAAGCAGCATTGTGTGTGGAGGGCTTCCTCAAGACTGATGTTTGTATCAGAGCAGGCAGCATACTGTCATGTGGGCCCAGCACCAGTATTATAAATGGTCCCCATCCCTGTATGTATGTGACTTTGTTGCTGAAATGACTTTTATATGCTGGTGGAGGTATGTGGCCTGTTACTTTTCTCTTCATTCTGATATCCGGTTATTGAGTACAGAAATTGCTTTAAAATGATCCAAAAGGTAAAAACTCCCATTTAGCAATTCCTGTTCGGGAGCAACAGATTCCATCTTCTTGCCAGTTACATTACAGCAGCCTTGTCCAGAATTCCAATAGTGTGCCTGTGTTTCCTTGCCAGCAGTGGAGCAGACTCTGGCGGTAAAATGACCAAAATGAATATTCTTGCCTCACAGGAATAAGGAGAAAAACCCCGTCTAAAAGAATCAGGTGAATAACTAATTTCCTGGTTGTCACAGCACTAGCCTAACACATTTTTATCTTCTCCTTGTTAGACCATAGAATAGGGATTCATTTCCCCACCCCCATGGTGAATTCAGATCTATTTTTATGAACTTCAATATCTCTCTAATTGAACATAAATAGGAAGGAGCTGGAAATGATTAGAACTTGGCAAACCTGAGTGAAATGTGAAAGACTCCTTATAATGACATGTGTCCGAAATGAGGAGCTTCCTGTTTCATTCGAAAATGACCAAATCCCTATTTAGCAATAACCGTAAACACATGCTATGCAGAGTCGTGTGCTTGATGGGCTCCAAAATAAAGCCATCCTCATTTTAAGAATTAGGATGGAACCAGTGGTTTCCATGGCTACCGTTTGCTCTAATTGTGATACATGAGTAGAAACAAGGATTGGATGGCTCAAGTCATTTAATTAATTAAACACAGGACATGGACTCTGCCAGAATTATGGGTGAAATTAACATCCACCGGCATGTACCTGTAAAATGTGTATCACATTAGTCCTGGCAGCTGAGTGTGAGAGGGAGGGGAAGTGCTTGGATATTCAAAACATGTCTTTCTTACCCATATGCCGTCACAGGACTCTCTTCATCATTTAGTTTTATAATGCCTTCTCAAATGAAAGACAACAGCTCCCATCAATGAAATGTGGTTTCTTGGTTGTGGCTGCTCAGACCAAGGAAATATGTGAGATTTCATTCACGTGTTGGAAGGTGACAGCTCACAGCAATTACAGAAAATGATGAAACCAGAGAGTCTCCACTAGCACACTGAGCTCCTGAAAATAAGAGTTTATAACTTTGGCAGCCTGGCTGTGTGCTGACGTCGTGGGAAGCCCAGTGGACTTTTCACCAAGAGAAGCCGGGACATGATAGTTGAGTTCAGGATAAAGGGGCGTGGAGGGGGTTAAATTATGCTGATGAATCTGGGGGAGAGCCTAGAATGGCAGCCCTCTCTCCTCATCAGACTTTGTAAGTTTATGTCTGGATCCATTATGTCACTTAATGTGTGCAGTTCTAGTAAAAAGGTGTGATAACCTCCATTTATTTGTTTTATTGGAGTATAATTGCTTTACAGTGGTGTGTACAGTTTCTGCTCTACTGCAGATGAATCAGCTGTATATACATATATCCCCCCCCTCTGGAGCCTCCCTTCACCCCACTGTTCCACCCCTCTAGGTCACCCCAGAGCCCCGAGCTGAGCAGCCTGTGCGAGACAGCAGGTTCTCACTAGCTATCCGTTTTACACATGGTAGTGTATATATGTCAGTCCTAATCTCCCGATTTGTCCCACCCTCCCCCTCCCTGTGCTCACATCTGTTCTCTACATGTCTTTCTATTCCTACCCTGCAAATAGGTTCATCTGTACCATTTTTCTATATTCCATGTATATGTGATAGTATACAATACTTGTTTGTCTGACTTCTCTCTGTATGACAGACTCTAGGTCCATCCACATCACTACAAATAACCCCGTTTTGCTCCTTTTTATTGCTGAGTAGCATTCCATTGTAAAAAATGTACCACATCTCCTTTATCCATTCAGATCATCTCCATTTTTCAGACAAAAGAACGGAAGCCTGGAAAGGAGTAACCCCATATCAGACACCAGAATCATTCCTGTCCTGAAAACTGCAGAGCAGAGAATCATAAATGGCTCAGGGATGGATTTTAGGATGTCAGCTTGTTCAGTCATTCAGTGATCATATTCATTCAGCACCTGCCCTGTGGTGGGCACACGGGGTAGAAAGCTGAGCAAAATCTAGGCATGAAACGTCCCCACCCACATCATCCTGCTATGCCACCCTTTCTTTCAAAGTGCAGGAGGGCACCTTGGCTTTGAACATGTGCTTTCTCACTCGTACTTTCCACAAATGTCCATTGAATGCACACCCCGAGGAAGGGTCCAGCTGTGAGCAACACGGACACGGCCCTTGATGTCAGGAACTGTGGGCAGTTAGGGGACACGGCGGTTCTTTTTGTCATCCCACAAATAAGTGGAAAATTACAGTGATGATAAATGCTATGGTGACGAATGTGAGGATGTGATGTTCTGGGGCACAGAGCAGGGTGGGACTGACCCAGTTTGAGGAAGGATGGAAATGAAATCTGAAAGGAAACTAGTGCAGGCTCAGGAGGAGGGGCAGAACCATGAGGGGCTGCAGGAGCTGGCGAAGCAGTGTCAGTAAGACGTGAGCTTGATGCTGAAAACCCAAAGCCCCCAGGACAGGCACAAACCCCTCTGAGTTGCAGCCCTTTATAAGGAGAGGTGATCAAGTCCAATAAACAAGACTCTTTGAGAATTAGATACAGCAACACACCAAACTCAACAGCCTCAGAGTTCACATTCGACAAAAATGCAAAACGTGAGCTGACCACGATTGCTGTGAAGAACAGTAAAGCAGCTGAGAGATCGGAGCAGAGGGGTGCTGTTTCACATGCGGGCTGAGGACGGCCTCTCTGAGTCAGGCCATGTGAGCGTCGGCGACTTGGGCTGTGAAGTAGGACCTGCACAGAAAATCGTAATTGTGCCTACACACTCAGCAACTGCAAAACTACAGATCACTCATCTGGCTTTGGAATAACAGTGCCATTACATTTGGTTGTGATAACCCTCGTATCCTGTAAGAACTGCTAGGAACACCGGCAAAACCTACACACGGAGTTCAGTTTACAGAATGCTTTTATACACATTATAAAATTTTAATGTACAACTATGGCTGACTCATGTTGATGTTTGGCAGAAACCAGCACAATATTGTAATTATCCTTCACAGGATTAACCAGCACAATTATTGTAATATTGCAATTATCCTTCAATTAAAAATAACTTTAATTATTAAAAAAATTTAATTTCTAGAAAGTGCTGTATAGTAGCTCGCAGGTTTTCTGCTTAAGCTATTAGCAAATTGTCTGTAGAGACCTGGGTTCGACCCCTGAGTTGACAAGATCCCCTGGAGAAGGGAAAGGCTACCCACTCCAGTATTCTGGCCTGGAGAATTCCATGGACTGTTTAGCCCATGGGGTCGCAAAGAGTTGAACACAGCTGAGAGACTTTTACTTCACTTCGCTTCATTTCACTTCACTTCAACAGTGATGTAACCTACTATTTTCAAACTGTCATGAAGTTTTAATGAAATCATGTATGGAGAGTACCTAACTCAGGGTCTGAAAAGTTTGGGGGCCTCAGTGAACATCAGTGTATCTTAAATTTTTTTTTTCTTACTGCAGATAGGTTGAGTTATAACCTTCTGACTGGTCTTCTTTGCCTTTTCAAAGTCTGTATTTCCCCTGGCTAACAACCCTGGGAAGATTGGAGCAGGAAGGGAAAGTCGGGCTTTAGGAAGGCCTGTTTAGACCCATCAGTGCTGACAGTGGGCAGTGGGAACACTTCCAGGACAGGAGGACTCTTTCAAATCCTCTAGTAGCCACCCGTTGTGTTAAGGGCAGGCTCTGAGGTGGCACCTTGGGAATGCTGAGTCGCGTCCATGCAAGGGACCTTTCAAAGAAAGAACAAGAGTTTTTGGAGAAAGTAGGAATGAGAAGACTCCCAACTTCCACATCTGGAGGGCCAGAGAAAATGATGAAATTCTAACATAAAAGAGGGCAACAAGTACAGCGGTTAGATAGATAGAGATATTTTATATCTGTTGGCATCAAGGCACTTCACTAACAATAGCAGCAAAGGGGAAAGGAGAAAAAAGGTGAGCAAAGACAGAGTTAAAAGAGAACAAGAAGGCAGAGGGTGAGCAGGTTATATATTGTCGTTAGAGCCCAAAGAAGGGTCATTTCAAGCGAGGCATGTCGTTGATCATCGTAGAGCTGTTCTCTGGGAGGAGGGGAGCTATTTTAGGATAGCGGGAGATCCAGAGATCTTATCACAGGAGGGGAAGGAGGCCCATTTCAGAGGCCAGTTTCTCGGGCAGCTCTCCCTTCTGGGACTCCTCCAGTGCCACCCTGGGCCCCTCCCTTCCAGGCCTTACCTGATCATGTGGCTCCCTAATTGTACTGGGTGGAAGCAAGCCACCCTGTTTGGTAGCAAGAATAGTTCCAAGGTAAGGTAGAGGTAGATGGACAGACTGGATCCTCCAGGATGAAATGTCCAGAAGGCAGACCCCCCTGTCAGTTCTAACAACATTACCTGAGGATCTTTGGTTATGAGGACTGTATCATTTGCAAGGACACTGAATCAAAGGAGCACAGACTAGGTGGCTTAAACCACGGAAATGTGCTGCGCCACAGCCCGGACGCAGGGGGTCCACAGTGTGGGTGGAGCTGGGTCCTCTGAGGGCTGAGGCAGGCACTGCTCACTGCCGCTCCCCCAGCTTCGGGGATTTTGCTGACAGTCTTTGGTGTTCTTTGTAGAAGCAACACTCCACCCTCTGCCTCCTCTTCACCTGGCATCCTGTCTGTGTGCCTGACTGTGTCCAGATGCCCCCTTGGCGTGAGGGCACTCATGTGCATGGCTAAGTCTTGTCTGATTCTTTGAGACCCGTGGACTGTATCCCACTAGGCTCCATGGAATTCTCCAGGCAAGAATACGGGAGTGGGTTGCCATTTCCTTCTCCAGGGGACCTTCCCAACCCAGGGATTGTGCAACCCCTTAGACGGCAGCCCACCAGGCGCCCCCAAACCTGGGATTCTCCAGGCAAGAACACTGGAGTGGGTTGCCATTTCCTTCTCCAGTGCATGAAAGTGAAAAGTGAAATGGAAGTTGCTCATTTGTGCCCGACTCTCAGCGACCCCATGGACTGCAGCCCACCAGGCTCCTCCGTCCATGGGATTCTCCAGGCAAGAGCACTGGAGTGGGTCCCATTGCAGTAGTCCTACTGAATAACAGGCCCACCCACTCTAGGATGACTGCATCATAACTAATTACATCCACAGTGGTCCTCTTTCTAAATAAGATCACATTCTGAGGCATCAGAGGGTTCAGACTTCAGTGTGTGAATTGGAGTGCAGTTCAGCCCATAAGAAGAATCAAATAGTTGGTCATATCAGGATCTAACCTTACTATTGTCTTACAGAGCCTAAGCAAGAAGTTCCAGTTTGCCTTTTCTAGACACTCTGAAGTAATAACTCTGTTGCCTGCCTTTGGGTGGCTTAAAAGGGTCAGTGGTTGAGTGGGAGAGAAGCATCATTGGACCACTCTTCTATCTCAGCTGTTACCAGGCTCTTCAGTTTTGAGTAACCTTTTGAGCCTCAGCTTTCTTGTCTATAAATTGGAAATTCATCCTTCCAAGTCTGAGTGTTGTGGTTCAGATCAAATCAAGTGGACAGATTGGAAAAGCGATAAAGCATACTCCATGTTTTTTTGGCACTTACAGTTAATGCATACAAAACCAAGATGAAATCTGGTCTTTTTAATTTTTTCTCACATTGATCAAAGGGTGTTTTAAGTCAAGCACACACCTAAGGTGGCAAGTTCATCTCAAAAACGTTACCTGGAATGCAAGTGGATGCTCTGGCTTTCAGAGGATGTGGATCAGGGATCATGTCCTCTGTTTCAAATGGTATTAGCTCCTTAAAGTTAGATATCTTAGGAAATAATCGTTCTCTATTGGAAGAGTAGCATCTCATAGTCATCAAGACAATGAGAAAGGTGTGAAAGGTCAGCATGACAGATCTACACACTGTTAAACCCACCAGATCTCAACTAGTCAGAGGCAGAAGCTGGTTGCGGTAACTTGCTGGAAACATTTGTGTCTCAAGTGATGGGTGGGTTGGGGCTTCATCATCAGAAGTGCGTCATCTCACAGACCTGGATGCTGCAGGTCGGAAAGGGAGGTGTGAGGCTGGTTCCTTCTGAGGTCTCTCTTCTTGGCTGGCAGAAGGCCATCTTCCCCCTTTACCTTCACATGGCCTTCTCTCTACTCATGTGTATGTCTGTCCCCAGATTTCCTCCTCTTAAGGAGACCCATCATATTGGATGAGGGCCACTCTACTGACCTCATCGTAACTTAATTAGTTCTCTAATAACCTTTTCTCCAAATACAGTCACTTTTTGGATCTATTGTGGGTTGGGATTTCAGCATACAAATTTGGAGGAGTACAATTCAGGCAATAACACTCAGCCCTCTGACCCCTCCAAATTCATGTCCTCCACACAGGCAGAATATATCTACCATTTTACTTTAGAACCCCAAAGCACAGCTCCCAAGATTTTTTTTTTTTAATAAATGGAGGCAGCTTTTCCTTGAATCATCAAGGGTCACTGTTCCTTCCTCTTAAAAATAGGTGGGGTATACATCCATTATTGGAGAAGGAAATGGCAACCCACTCCAGTATTTTTACCTGGAGAATCCTATAGACAGAGGATCCTGGTGTAACTGTAAGTGCCATGGGGTCACAAAGAGTCAGACACGACTGAAGTGACTTAGCACATGCATCCATTATAGTATAGGTATGAGCTGATGTATCCAACACACTTTTCCTGAAGGCCTACTGTGTACCAGCAACTTCAGATCTAGTTCTTACTCCAGTAGCTTCCGGTGCATTTCACAACTTGCTGAGGCCATGATTTTACAAAGAACTGGACCTATTTCTTCTCCCTCTCCCTATCCTCGGTGCTTGGCACTCAGTACTTATTACCAACTGGCTCTTCTTTCAGGTACATATTAAAATTATTCCAGGTGTAAATATTTTAATGTGCAGAGGAGAAGTGTGGACTGGGAGTCCTGGTCCTGTGAGCTCATTCACCTTACATTTTTCAACTCTACAAGAATGTAATTTGGATCAGAACTCTCTAAGCGCACGTGCAACTCCATAATCCTATGTTTATCTCAAGTGTGTGGAATCGAGTCTTGGAGGGGGAGGCACTTGTGATCCTCCCCCACATGTTAGCGCAAGTTGGTTGCAGGGCACTTTGTGCAGTGACAGGACCAGGAGTGCCAGTAGTCCCAGTGAGCTCCTAGAACTTGACCCACCACCCCACCTTGCTGGTATCTGAGCCCAAGTCAGGAAGATGTCCCGGAGGAGGACATGGCACCCCACTCCAGTGTTCTTGCCTGGAGAATCCCAGGGACGGGGAGCCAGGAGGGCTGCCGTCTATGGGGTCGCACAGAGTTGGACACGACTGAAGCGACTTAGCAGCAGCAGCAGCAGCAGCAGGAAGATGCCTCGGAGGAGGACATGGCAACCCACTCCAGTGTTCTTGCCTGGAGAATCCCAGGGACGGGGGAGCCTGGCAGGCTACAGTCCACAGGATAGCACAGAGTCGGACACAACGGAGCACACAAGCACAGGAGATGCTGTTAGCTGTCACACACGGGCAGGGTTGCCCATCTAGAGAGCAGAAGCCGGGGATGCTGCCAAACGTCCCACACTGACCGCAGTGAAATGAGAATTCATGAGGAGGGAAGGGTATGACATGGGGCTTCCCTGGTTGCTCAGCAGTAAAGAAGCCACCTGCCAGTGCAAGAGATGTGGGTTCAATCCCTGGGTCAGGAAGATCCCCTGAAGAAGGAAATGACAACCCACTTCAGCACTTTCGCCTGAGAAATCCTATGGACAGAGGAGCCTGGCGGGCGACAGTCCAGGGGGTCCCTAACAGTAAGACACGACTGAGCCACTAAAAAACAATGCTCACTCTAGAAAGAGGCAGAGGCGTCACTCCAGCTGCACGCTGGCTCCTTGCTGGTGCGTCTCCGGATTCATTCAGTTACCAGCCTTTAAGCAGTGCTTGTTTCGTGTGTGTGTATTTACCCTCAACTGCTGTCTTGTTTCAAGTAGACACGAGGATTTATAGTCTGCATCGCCAGCAACCCTATACCTAGAAATAGCAAAAATCTAGAAAAGACAGTGTGATTCTAGTAGGCTAATAGATAATGTTATTTATGAAGACTCTTATGGAGGAAAGAGACTTGACTCTAACAGCTTAAAATATGTGGATTTGGGGATAGCTGTTTTCATTACCTACTCTTGTAAGTGAGATTGTACTGCCCTACATGGTACAGTACTTATATGATCAAACCAGAGGAGTAGGTTGCTGTTCAGTTGCTCAGTCACGTCCGACTCTTTGCCACCCCACGGACTGCAGCACACCAGGCTTCCCTGTCCTTCACCATCTCCTGGAGTTTGCTCAAACTCATGGCCATCAAGTCGGTGATGCCATCCAACCCTCTCAACCTCTGTCATCCCCTTCTCCTCCTGCCTTCAATCTTTCCCAGCATATTTCTAGTGAGTCGGCTCTTCACATCAGGTGGCCAGAGTATTGCAGCTTCAGCTTCAGCTCAGTCCTTCCAGTGAATATTCAGGACTGATTTCCTTTAGGATTGACAGGTTTGATCTCCTTGCAGTCCAAAAGAGTCTCCTCAAGAGTCTTCTCCAGTACCACACACCGTTCAAAAGCATCAGTTCTTTGGCTCTCTACCTTCTTTATGGTCCAACTGTCACATTCATACATGACTACTGGAAAAACCATGGCTTTGACTAGAGAGACCTTTGTTGGCAAAGTAATGTCTCTACTTTTTAATATGAGAGAAATTGGTGGAGTTGTGTATAATATGCTCAAGCTGTCAGGACAAAATACCAGAAGACTGGCTTAAACAACAGACATATATTTTCTCACAGTTCTGGGAGCTAGGATTCCATGCTCAGGATTCCGGCAGGGATAACTTCCAGTGGGTTTTTCCTGCTGTGTTTTCACGTGGCCTTTCCTCTGCCTGCTCATCAAGAGAGAGTTGTGTGCCCTCTCCTCCTTTCCCTATAAGGGCACCGTCCCTATCTGATTAGGACCCACCTTTATGACTTCATTTATCTTTAACTACCCCTTGAAGGCTCTATCGCCAAATACAGTCACAGTGCAGGGGCGGGGTGGCAGTTAGATCTTCAGCCTATGAATTTTGGAGTATGTGTCCACTTCAGTCCAAAGAAAACTAATAGAGGTGTAAGCATCTGTCTTAAGTACCATATGGACCAGGTAACCAGAGCACATCATCTAAAGTCTAAAATAGTCTCTCGGAAGCCAATTTTGAAAAGATAACCAAGTTTCTTAATTCTCTCTCAAAGACGAGAAAATTATTCTACATTCCGTCCACCCCACCCCAACCCCCTGCCTCTCTCTCAGCCTGGTGCATTTTAAAATAGATCTGAAACCCAGGAAATTAACACCTTCAATTTATTCCCAGAGCAGAAAGCTAATAAGTAGGGAAAATTAAAATTTTCAGCCAGCTCACTTTCGTGTTTTATAACACATACCACTTTGGCTTTGGAGTAGTTTAATTTGAATTAATCATTAGATTCTCTTCAGAGTTAGAAATGAAGTGGTATTTAAAGTAAGTTATATTGTTAGTATAATCTGACATGGAACGTGTGCCCTGAGGTGCACAGTCATACATAAGCCTGATGGTCTGTCTAATTTTTGTCTCCCAAATTTTAGATGACAAGGATGATTTCCAAGCTCAAGGTTAAATAATTTGAGGGTGAGGGGAGACACATGAACAGCCCCCTCAGGAACACAGACGACAGGGTGGAGGGTTTTTCGCCTCTTCTGTCAAGCTAAGGAATCTTCCCCAGGATGTTTGATCAGCCACAAGGAAGTGTGACGATAGAATGGGCTGGTCTGCTGCAGTATTTTCAGCATCTGACCAAATCCACACCAGTTTACAAAGACCACTGACTGTCCAGTCACATGTCAGTGATGACCTGCATCTTGGGTGAACCTCCCCAACATTGCCAGAACTGGCTACACATTCTCCTGACCAGAGGACAGAAACTGCGGGGACAGGGGCTGCTCCTTTGACAAAAATGTTCTCTCTCTTTTGCTGATGATATTTACAAATCACTTGGAACTGGGAAGGCAAATGCGCCTTGTCCCTAGAATATATTAGAAGGTGGGCTCATCCTAACTCTGCAGTTTGGGAAGCTGACCTCTGCTTCCTTTGAGAATTGTTGACATTACCTGAAAGCCAGGTGCTCTCCTTATAGAAAGGAGAGCAGGACACTTTCTAAGAAGAGTTAAGCACATGCCCCATTTCTGAATTTCATAGACTTGCACGTATAGGTGAATCCTGTTGACCCTGAGGGGGCACTTCACATTCACTGTTACTTGGCAGCCGGGGGCATGTGATGTATGGCATTTCATTTTTAATCTCTGTCCTGTCATTTATGTTACCACCAAATGCACAGTCCAGTAGGTAAAGGAGGAGTGTTTGCTAACTGATTTTATTTTTTTAGTTTAATTTTCATTGACTTACAGTATTAGTTTCAAGTGTACAGCAAAGTGAATCCGTTACACATATACATATATCTATTCCATCTCGTATTCTTTTCCCATATAGGTTATGACAGTGTTCTGCAGTATTCCCTGTGCTCTGTAGTAGATCCTTAATAATTATCTATTTTATATGTATTAGACTGTATATAGTACTCCCAAATTCCTAATTTATCCCTTCCTCCCACATTTCCCTTTTGATAACTGTTAATATAAGTTTTCTAGATGTGTGATTCTGTTTCTGTTTTGTAGATAAGTTCATCTGTATATATATATTTTAGATTACACATATAAGTGTTATACGATATCTCTCTGATTTGCTTCATATGGCATCATATGGTAGTTCTATTTTTATTTTAAGGAACCTCCATTCTATTCTCCTTAGTGTCTTGCACAAATTTACATTCCCACCAACAGGGTAGAGGCATTCCTCTTTCTCCACCTTCTCCAGCATGTATTGTTTGTTAGACTGTTTGATATTGGCCATGCTGACCTGACCTGCATGAGGTGATACCGCACTGTATTTTTGATTTCTCTAGTAATTAGTGATGTTGAGCATCTTTTTGTGTGCGTTTTGGCCATCTGTTTGTCTTCTTTGGAGAAATGTCTATCTAGATCTTCTGCCCAATTTGTGTTTGGTTGTTTACCTTGATATTGAGCTACATGAGTTGTTTGTATATTTTGGAGATTAATCTCTTGTTCATTGTTTCATTTGCAAATATGTTCTTCCATTCTGTAGGTTGTCTTTTCATGTTGTTTATGGTTTTTTTTTTTTGTTTGGTTTTTTTTGCTGTGCAAAAGCATTTAAGTTTACTTAGGTCCTGTTTATTTTTGCTTTTATTTGTATTATTCTGGCGTTGGATCCCAAAAAAAATTCTTGCTGCCATTTTTGTCAAAGAGTTTTCTGCCAATGTTTTCCTCTAAGAACTTTATAGCTCTGGCCTTCAGGTCTTTAATCCATTTTGAGTTTATTTTTGTGTACTGTGTTAGGGAGTGTTCTAAGTTCATTCTTTAACATGTAGCTCGCCAGTTTTCCCAGCATCATTTTTTAACAGACTGTCTTGCCTCTTTTGCTAGATTAACTGACCCATAGGTGCATGGATTCATCTCTGGGTTTCCTATCCTGTTCCATTGGTCTATATTTCTGTTCTTGTTGTGCCAGTACTATAGCTTTGTAGTATAGACTGAAATCACGGAGCCTGCTTCCTCCAGATCCATTTTTCTTTCTCGGGATTGCATTGGCTATCCAGGGTCATTTGTGTTTTTATAAAAATTTTTAAAACCTTTGTTCTAGAGGAATTTTGTTTTTTAATGATGAGGTGATTTCTGCAGAAATGCCGCATATAATCGTCACTGAAATCCTGAGATATTACAGAAGGGGAAATTACTGCGAAGCTCTTTTGGTCCCCTCTGGATCCATAGTCTGTTTCATGGCCGAACGCTGGCCACTAAGTCAGAGACGTTTCGTGTTTTCAGCTGTGGGGGCCTGACAGTATAAATACAATTGGCCCCTGCAATGACACAGTGCTGCACTGCTGCATCAGACCACTAGGGGGCAGTCAGGCTGGTACCCATTGTGTTTTGTCTGTGCCGGACAGTCCTCAACTTTGGGTAAGTCTATTTTTGCCATAGATTTCTAGTTTTGTACATGACAAGGATTCCAACAGAGGCATACTTGGTGCTTTAGGTATAAGTAGACTTCAAAGGGGAGAACTAGAGAATCTTGGGCAAGGACACTTAGTTTGACAGAGCCCATCCCAACAGAAAGGGATTCCAGGTAAAATGTGAGGTTTCTGTGTTTGGATAGTTTCTGCTCTGAGGGACTTCATCTGCCTTTTTCTCCTCGATAGTATCCACTCGTGCATCCAAGAGGGTATTTTCTAGGTTCTGGGACCACAGATAAATAAGCTGGGGAAGGCACTCACTGCCTTCTTGAAGCATTTCAATACCGTGGTAGAACTAGACCAAGGTTTTCAGCTTTTGCAATATTGACATTTCATGTTGGATAATACTTCTATAGGTTTGTGAGGGGGACAGGTGTCCTGTGCATTATAGGATATGTAGAAACATCCCTGGCTTCTACCCAGTATTTGCCATTAGCATCCCCCTTTACCTGGTCGTTACAACCAAAAATGTCTCTGGACACGGCCAAATACCATGCCACATCCCTTGCATCCAGTTATGGGTAAGTATAATGAGACTAAAATATAAAAAATAAATATATACACGTTTTTATATGCATATTTTAAATGATAATTAGTACCACAAAGGAAACAAAGAGGCACTAGTTGAGAGAGAAATGCAAAGAATGGGGTTTAATGCTGGTTAGGGGCCATCTCTTTAAGGAAGTAACATTTAAGGGAAGACCTTCAGGAAGGTAACAGTGAATAACATTGGTGTGTTCCAGAGAAAGAACAGCGGGGAAACCCTGCAGAGGACAGAGCTTGATGTGTTCATGGAACTAGAGCAGGTCGGCGCACATGGAGATTCTCGAGGGAGCCACAGGTCATGTCACAGGGGCCGTGGGGACCATGGTGGGAGCTTGTATTTTATTGTAAGTGTAGTGGGAGGCCTCTGGAGAATTTTGAGCAAGGAAGAGAGATGACTGAACTTACGAGCAATGGTTTTCTTTTGTGATGTCACATATATCTGGCAGGGATGAAGTGGAATAGAGGGTAAGTCACCATCATTATTCTCATTCTCTTGAGTGAAGTTTCTCTTAAGTTTGGTGCTGTGGGTGCAGAGCGTGAAGGGGAATAGGACCAGGAACAATATGGAAGAACCTCACCAATAAGGGACAAAGATTACATATGCACAAGTGAAGACTGGGGTCAGTAAAGCTTTATTCCAGTGACAGAGACGAATCCCTCAAATGGCAGTTAATAACAGTAATTGAAATAATTATGCCCATGGGAACAATTTAACATTAATCTTGTTTAAGATTTATCCCAGCAAATTTTAAGATCTTACTGGTTTTATTCAGTGATTCTGAATCAGGCAGCATCCAGTCTAACAGATGGGAAGGAACTGTGAGGAGCTGTACAAGGTGACTTTTTCAGTGACATAGAGTCAGTGTACAGTGCTGGGGTGGTTAGTTTCAGGGGTACAGCGAAGTGACTCAGTTATTCACATATATACATTATTTTTATATTCTTTTCCATTATGGCTTATTACAGGATATTTAATATAGCTCCATGTGCTATATACAGTAGGACCTGGTTGCTTATCCATCCTGTATGTAATAGTTTGTATCTGCTAGCCCAAAACTCCCAGCCCATCCTTGCCCCATCCCCTCCCTCTAGTAACCACAAGTCTATTCTTTGTCTGTGATTCCATTTCTGTTTCAGAGATGGGTTCACTTCTACCATATTTTAGATTCCACATATAAGTGATATCCTGTGGCATTTGTCTTTCTCTTTCAACTTACTTCACTCAGTATGATCATCTCTAGGTCCAGCCATGTTGCTACAAATGGCTTTCCTTCTTTTTTATGGCTGAGTAATAATTCCATTGTATATATGTACCACTCTTCTTTATTCATTCATCTGTCAGTGTACATTTAGGTCATTTATATGGCTTGGCTATTGTAAACAGTGCTAGTAGGAAATGGCAGCCCACTCCCGTGTTCTTGCCTGGAGAATCCCAGGGACGGGGGAGCCTGGTGGGCTGCCGTCTCTGGGGTCACACAGAGTCGGACGAGCCTGAAGCGACTTAGCAGCAGGAATGCATGGGTGCATGTATCTTTTTTGAAGTATGGTTTTCTTTGGCTATATGCCCAGGAGTGGGGACTGCAGGATCAGTCAGTAATTCTGTGTTTAGTTTTTTTAAAGAACTTTTATGCTGTTCTCCTCCATAGTGGCTGCAACAACTTACATCCTCCCCTACCTCTCCACACTCTCTGCAGCAGTTGTTATTTGTAGACATTTCGATGATGGCCATTCTGACTGGTGTGAGGTGATACTTCATTGTAGTTTCCTGTGTATCTCTACGTACACATCTCATCATCTTCATCCATCCATCCGTTGATGGACATTTGGGTTGTTTCTATGTCTTGGCTGTTGTGAATAGTGCTGCTGTGAACATAGGAGTGCGTGTATCTCTTTGAATTAGAGTTATTGCAAATCAAAACTATAATTAGGCACCATCGCACATTGGTCAGAGTGGCCATTATTAAAAGGTCTGTAACAGATGCTAGAGAAGATGTGGAAAAAGGGGAATCCTACACTGTGGCGGGGGATGTGGTGCCACTGTGAAAAACAGTACGGAGGGTTCCTCAGAAAAGTAAGAACAGAATGAAAGATGTTATAGGTGGAAGGGAGTGGGAAGAAGGCAGTTTACACTGGGCAAAAAAGCGGGTTAGTTATTGCGGGGTTCCTTTCCTCTGGAGGATGGCAGGGGTCAGTCAGGCAGATGACCTAACTAGTGGGTCCAGCAATTCCTGATGGACTGGTTGAAGATTCATTTCTAGGACAGTGAAAACCTTCCTTAGCTTGGGTCTTGGTTTGCTGAAGTGGAACTTGGCATAAGAAACTCAACTGTGTGCCTGTTTTCTTGTGTTTAACTACTTCCCCCTTTGAAATCAGACTCACAGTCTGAGAGATGTGATAAACATTTAAGGTATCAGCACCCCCCCCACCCCCCGCCCCAGTGATGGCTCTTGCTGTGTTTTGTGTTTTGCTGAATCTCCGCGGCATTCGGAGGTCACAAGGTCGGATCCGCATTCTTTATGTGGCTCAGGCTCTTTGATCCTTTTCTCATGCTCCAGTCTCAGGGTGATCATTTGTGTGGTGGTTATCAGCTGTGAACGTGCATTTAAAAGCTTTTGAGAGGACATCTCACTAGGGAGACCACTATGATTATCAGCAGAATACCCAATGCCTCCACTGCAGAGACATGCTCCCCACGTCCCAGACCTACCAGAGTAAGCCACAGACAGACCCCAGTGATAGTATGGAGCTGAGTCGCAACTTCCTCAAAGTGTCAATTCACCAATAGCAAGCCGTGTTCCTTTCCCATGGCATGGACACCTTGGTTAGTTAAGAAGTAATGAAAGGCTGTCTCATTATCAAGAACAACTTTGAGCAGAGAATCTGGGAATTTCTGTCAGGCAGCTCTTGCTTCAGCAGCAGATTCTGTAATCTCTCCAAGAGCAAGGAACAGTTTCTGATCATAGCCTCATTTGCAGTGAAGATAAGTGTAAAGGAAGTAAAGTTGGATTCATGAAGCTGCTGCTAAGTCACTTCAGTCGTGTCCGACTCTGTGCAACCCCAGAGATGGCAGCCCACCAGGCTCCCCCATCCCTGGGATTCTCCAGGCAAGAACACTGGAGTGGGTTGCCATTTCCTTCTCCAATGCATGAAAGTGAAGTCGCTCAGTCATGTCCAACTTGTAGCGACCCCATGAACTGCAGCCTACCAGGCCCCTATGCCCATGGGATTTCCCAGGCAAAAGTACTGGAGTGGGTTGCCATTGCTTTCTCCAGGATTCATGAAGGCATCCTGGTCATTCCCATTTGAGTCTATGGCTCTGTATCGTAGCCATGGAGGCCAGTGAAGCATGAGGGTCTGTGAAACGGCAGGTGGATTTATGGTGCTTCTGCTTGCCTCGTGTCCCTTTCTTTGTACAGAGCCTAGATGCAAAGTTGCCCAGGCTTGGGAGTCGAACATGAAAGATAAAGAGGGTGAGTTTGTTTCTCTGAGAAACCTGAGGCTTTGACAGAATTACAGAAGTACCAGAATCCTGGCAAATCCAGCAGTTGTTTGAAGGCTGGATTAGTATTCTCTCCACTTTTGCAATGGGCTGAGATATGGGACCAATGGCATTATCTTTCCAGGCCAGAGCAAGGCAAGAAAAGTAGATAAAAGAATTGTAAAGGCCTTCATAATGTAAGATGTAGGAAAAGGATGATCAGAGGAGGAAGGAGAAATTAAACATTCTTGATCTGACTTCTTACCTCTGTGTCAGCTAATTCTCTTTCTACTCAGTGTGATTTTTGAGGTCTCCATGTTGGCACAGGACCGGATGTCAGGTAGAGCCTACTTCACCTGTGAAAATGCAGCCAAGTTTCAATAGCTAGTAATTTGGCAGTGGTGTCAGTGATCAAGAGTACATGGTAGGATCCTTTTCGTGAATTTGACTTTTGCAAACACAGAGTAAAATGAAAATAAACTTAAAAATGTCCATGGTTGCATCACGTGCATCCTAAGTCACTTCAGTCGTGTCTGATTCTTTGTGACCCCATGGTCTTTAGCCTGCCAGGCTCCTCTGTCTGTGGGATTTTCCAGGCAAGAACACTGGGCTGGGTTGCTGTGCCCTCCTCCAGGGGATGTTCCCAACCCAGGCATCGAACCTACATCTCTTATGTCTCTTACCACTGAGCTAGCAAGGAAGCCCTTACCAGGAAGCGAACATGGGCTGTGGTGGTGAAAGTGCCAAATCCTAACCACTAGATCACCTAATAATGCCCATGGTTAATTAAGACAATAGCTGAGAAAATATGATAACATTATTATACAAGAACATATCAAATTTCTAGGGTGTTACACAGTTTCAGAACATAAACAGCATGCATCCATATAAATATAACCTAAGAAGGTTTAGCATCACTTCTTATTTGATAATGCTTCCTGCATAATTTAACATATCAAATAAACCTAATTTATTTTAACATCTTACCCTAGGAGAAAGAAATCCCTTGACATTTCCCAGGGATCCTCTGGGAAATATCAAAGTTAGTTTGAGGTCAAAAAGACCCTACTTAAAATTTGATTTGGGGAAAATATCAAAAAATGAGAACTTTTGATTAAATAGGATCACAGATCATTATGAGATAATACTTCAGTCATTATCTACTTAGCTGCAGTGACAATAAAAGATGGTAAAGGTAAAAACAATTATGTGTAGTTATAAGCAAAACTTACCTCTTTTAATATTAAGAAGGTTGAGTTGTCTTAAGGAACTCAAGACCTAATAGAGATAACATGAAGCACAGTCAGTTAATTTGGTCAAATATAAAACTTTGCAGTCCAGGCAGATTACTTTTAAAAAGTAAATTTGCATAGTCTTTATGAAAAGAAGACCAAGAGTACACTTTGCTATTTTAATGGAGAGGAAACCAAATTCTGATTTTTCCACAGTGAACTTAATCCATTCCAAACTAACTTGACCATACATAAAATTCCTTCCCAAGGGTTCTTTTCTGCAAACCTTCTTCAGCTTTTTTTGTGTTCATTCAGACTGTGTCCTATTTTATTTTGTTAGTTTTTTTCCTTTCATACTTGTTATTTCTAAGTCATTATAATTCCATACAGTGATTAGAAGTCTTATCCTTTAGACTCGTTCCTTCCTGGTATAAACTAAGAAGTGAGCAATGTAGACTGTCAAGCATTCTGGGGATTGGTATAACATTTCATAATTTCCTGAAGTATATTTATCATAATACATTTTTCAATGTGGTGTTTACTACTAGATCTGAATATCTTTAGTTCCTCAGTAAAAGGACGCCAAAAATAATTTTGATAAACTTAGGTTCAGTAGTAGCTTCAGTATTTTATGGTATTTGAAAATAATCTAGATATTCAGTAAATATCCATCATTTGACTTATTTCAATACAAGTTACCAGAGAAGACCTTGGAAAAGACCGTAAAGCATAGTTACTGTTGAAAAGTGTATTTATAAATTTCTGTTTAATTACATTTAGATACTGATGAAAAGTTTATGAGACATTAAACAGCTAACCATCACCTTAAGTTACCTTTCTTGCAAAAAAAATTCCATAATACATTACATGAGCTTACTGGACTTTTAGTAAACCTAGGTAGAATAAAAGTATTATATTTAATATTGGTAACTCTAAAGCACGCTTGTTTTAATTAAATCAGCAAGGTTAAACTAGCTTGTTTATTGAAGATTATCCTAGATCACATGATCTTGGAAAGTGTGTGAGTTTTTATATTTCTGAAAATATATTTGATTAATAGAATGTATGTTTGTCTTTAGGCCAATTCAGCAGAGCTCTTTACATATTAACATTGGTAATACCATCTGCATGTAGGAAAATATCTCACATCTATAGCGTACACGGGCTTCCCTGGTGGCTCAGAGAGTAAAGAATCCACCTGCAGTGCAGGAGACCTGGCTTCAATCCCTGGGTTGGGAAGATGGCAAGCCACCCTAGAATTCTTGCCTGGAGAAACCCGTGGACAGAGGAGCCTGGCAGAGTACAACAGTCCGTGGGGTCGCACAGAGTCAGACATGACTGAGCACAGAACGTACACACGCAGATGGCTGCAGACAGAAACCTTATAGATTTTGTTTACAGTTCTAGCCATGAGGCAGGTATGATCATTCAAAAGTCGATAGTTTGTAAAAGAACAATTAGGTACAAATTCTGGATTTGGCAGATGGAATAAAGTAAGGTTATGTACTCAGATGGTAAAGCCTTTTCACTAATCAAAGATTTTCCAACAGGCCTAGGTTTCAAATAGCTATTCTTTTACCATTATTTCTTCTTTGAGTTGTTTTTTTTTTCCTTTCTGAGAATCATCTTCCTTCCTAGAGAAGACCAGGTAAAGATCTGCATCTCAGAAGGTGCAGGGAAAGGACGTAAGTCCCCCAGCAAAGGCCTGTCTCCTAAGTCCAGATCTTTTACAGTCTCCGCAGGCCTTCTGGATCTGTGCGACCCCATGGCTAGGGGAGGTTTGGGGATTGGTATGAAGGATGGGTGGCCCTTCTATTGCTTTTAGAACTGCATTTCTGTTGTTGTAAAGACTTAAGTCAAGAACAGTCGTTTTCAATTCCTCATAGACTGGGGGTTGCAGCCTGAATGACATCCTAGGCTGACCCGCCCACCCAACTACGTTATCTCCAAATCACCTCTTGGTATCCTGGAGAAGACCTTCAACTAAGATGGAAAAACAAAGCAAATAAACAAGCAAAAAACAAAAACAACAACAAAAAACACTTGTATTCTAGACTTAGAGCTGCTTGTTTTTGGAATGCTTTCTTTCCCTCTAGGTACTCAGGTTCATTTTGGCTCAGGGGAGATGGCCTAAAAAGCATTTTCCTCTGACGCTGGTGTGTGTGTGTTTAGTCACTCAGGCGTGTCCGACTCTGTGTGACCCCATGGACGGCAGCCCACCAGGCTCCTTTGTCCATGGGGATTCTCCAGGCAAGAATACTAACTCTGATACCAGCTTCCAATTTGGGCAACTACTGGCAAAGAAGCTGCTTAAAAAAAGAAACCTTTCAAATATGTTTGTCAGGTTTCAGCTGGGACAAATAATAGGTATCCCTGGCAGTACTGAACCAATCCCAAGGACATGAGAGTCTTCTCCCAGAAGGGTTCAGAAGATACCACCCTCCCAAGACCTAGTGCTGTGTGCTAAGTCACTTCAGTCATGTCTGACTCTTTGCAGCCCCATAGACTGTAGCCTGCCAAGTTCCTCTGTCCATGGGCTTCTCCAGGCAAGCATACTGGAGTGGGTTGCCATTTCCTTCTTCAGGGGATCTTCTTGACCCAGGGATCGAACCCATGTCTCTTATGTCTCCTGCATTGCCCGCGGGTTCTTTACCACTAGCACCACCTGGGAAGCCCACCAGGGTCCAGAACTTTGGTTTCAGAGCCACTCCCATAGATAACCAAAGGAAAGCAAGACTGAGTTCCCCTGAGGGCTGGCGATGAGTGGGCCCCGACCAAAAATGGAGCACAACCCATATTTGTCTGATCTTACTTTCCAGGCCTCCAACCTGACAGTTGCCAAGTTCTCAGGATAAGAGATTAGACAAACAAGATGGAAGATTTGTATCCAACTGTTCTTTTCTAAACTAATGAATTTTACAGTACCACAGCTACCTCATGGCTAAAATTGTATAACAAAATCTACTAAGATCTTGGTTTTCATCTGTATGTTTGTATATATAGCTGTGATAACCAAGACTTAGAGAGAAAGGGACAGGTGAAATTCCTCCTTGCTCCCTCACCTGGCCACTGCACACATTCAGGAGAGAGGACCCTGGTAAGGATGCTCAGCTTCTGTCAGTTTCCCTAGGTTCCTATCTGTAGCTCCAGATGACTGAGGTTTAAAGCAGAGAGCATAGCCCCAATATCTGCCAGAATTTTACAAGATTGTCCACTAATTTAGCTTTTTAAAGGTGCAATTGGTAGCAGTTTACTTGAGAATCGCTCAGAGTCCCATCACCCCTTGAAGGAACCCTCCTTCCATGGTTGATGTGAGGATGTCTATGTGGCCACTTACTTGGAGGACTTTGGTTTCAGTCTTGTAGCCTCTTCAGAGTGGAAAGTCAGTTCAGGTGGAAGATGAGCAGACTGCGAATGCTCAGGTAAGGAGCCTAGAGAGGAGAGCAGGAGTCATGTTAGTCTTGCCGCCCTTTGTTCTAGGTACCTCTTGTGTCTTTGATTTCTTACTAGTCTTCTGGAGACCTCTGCAATCCCATCCTGCCTGATTTGGGAATCTTTGCTTTCAGGAGGACTTAAATGAATGCTGGTGTTGACCCAGAACATTCATCAACATGGCCACTGCAATTCTAGGTTGTGTCTGGAAGATTTTACCATCTTTGTAGATACTCACAACTTCTAGGACCTCAGCTCTTAGACATAAAATAATAAGCCTTCGTGCCCAAAGCGGGCACACTCAATCATTTGAAATGTGTGGATCTCACTTCTTTGCCTAAGCCTGGGTTCTACTAGAGCCAAATTAATACCCACTTAATGCTCCTGTGTTTTGGATTGTAAAGGGTATGATGTTTTAAATGTTCATCAACAGAAGAAAGGATAAAGAAGATGTGGTACATATATACAATGGAGTATTGGTCATAAAAAGAACAAAATTAGATCACTTGTAGAGATATGGATGGACCTAGATTCTGTCAGAGTGAAGTAAGTCAGAAATATTGAACCAAATATTGTATATTAACACATATATGTGGAATGTAGAAAACGATGTGTGGGGAGGCTTCCCTAGTGACTCATATGGTAAAGAATCTGTCTGCAATGTGGGAGACAGGTTCGATCCCTGGGTCAGGAAGGTTTCCTGGAGAAGGGAATGGCAACTTACCCCAGCATTTTTGCCTGCAGAATCCCATGGGCAGAAGAGCCTGGTGGGTTACAGTCCATGGAGACACACACAACTGAGCGAGTAACAGACACACACACCCGCATTGTAGGTGGATTCTTTACCATCTGAAACACTATCGACTATCTTATTTGAAAAAGAGAAATGAGAGACAGACATAGAGAATGAATGTGTGGACACAAAGAGGGGAAGGCAGCTGGGAAAAATAAAGTGTACCTGGTCACATGAAAGTCTTTTTGAAGTTAGGGTGACGTATCCTCACTCTAAGTCATCCTGTGAACGCCTGACCCTAGGATGGGAGTCCGAGTTGGGTGGCAAGCACTCTGATGGCTTTTTAGTGCTCAATCCATGCCCACTGGTTTTGCAGCTTTGCCTTCTAAGATTCCCATTAGCAGTAGGACTATTATTCCCTTCCTGCAGGTACGCATTAACAAAATCCAGTAGTAGCTGAGGAAATGCAAGTGTGGACACCAGCAGTCACCAGTGAGGGGGTCCTGGGGACTGGCCAAGAGAAGGCCTGAGGTGTGCACCAAAAGCAGCTCCCAGGTATAACTGGGAACTGATGTGACTGTGGACTGACAAGGGCTGAGGACCAGCACTCTGCTACAGCCTGTCCAGACTGACCCAGGACTGGAAGGCCAGTTACATAAGGAGCTCAGACCTGAGGGGAACTCACATGGTGCACTTGGGAATGATGAGAAGCCAGCGAAGTTGAAGGGTTCATGGGGACAGACGTCTGTGTCTCCCATTGTCCTCAGAGCCATTGGTAGTCTTCTTCAGATTCAACCACTGCCATCAAACTGTAAACAAACAAAATTCAACTAGGTAAACTTTACAGATCTTATTGGCTTTAGTCAATAATTCATGAATCAGGCAGCAGCTAGTCTAGAAGATAAAAGGATCTCCTAGGAGCTCTAGAAAATGAAAGACTTCTGAAGGCAGAAAGGAGCAAGAACAAAGATGTAATACTAGGCCGAAAGTAGGCCAGCTATTGCGAGGTTGCTCTCCTTTAGGGGATAGCTGGGGTCTGTCTGGCAGCTGACCTAACTAGTGCTGGTCCAGAGATGCCCAATTCTCTGTTATAAAATTCTGTTTCTGGGAGGGCTCCACAGTTAAGTGTGAAGCTTAATGGGACTGGTTTTTTTTTTTTTAAACAACTTCTTACATGTGAATATTGTATTTCCTACATATTTCTCAAATTCATCTGCTCTATTGACCACCATCTTTCCCTTCCTCAACCTGGACTTAATCATGAAAGTTTGCATGTAACACATTTTAAACTTTTTTTAAAGAGATTACATAATAAGTAATATATACACACACGTGCAAGAGAGCCCTGCAGCGGAACAATCTGGCTTCTCAATATCATTTATAGCATTGATACCCAGTCTTGAATTTTACAGAATGAACCTAATTACACCCACACGTAGAAAAGGGGGTTATATTTTGACAGAAACAGAATCAGAACCAAACAGTGTCCTGACCGATCACCCAGGGAAGGTAGAACCAAGCAGTCATTCATCATTCACAAATCTGGACTGATGGCTACTCTGAAGGGGCTACTTGCCAGATCCTGGGGTAAGATGGGCATTGATGTCTAGAATGGTCCAGACCAGTGCAAAAGTGCAGGAGGCACACAAGTATACATAATGATCACCAGGATTCAATGTGAATTTGAGTATAAAAGTACTGCCAGGCTTTCCTGATGATGACATTGTGCTACTGATGACTTCGAAAGATTTAGTCATGTGTCCAAAGCTACATAGTGAACCAGGACTGAAAAGAAGTTTCTTTCAGAGTCAGTATCTTAATATCATAACCATTATAATACACTGCTGCAGAGATAAACCCACATACCTTTGGTCACCTAATCTATGACAAAGGAGGCAAGAATATACAATGGAGAAAAGACAGTCTCTTCAATATGTGGTGCTGGGGAAACTGAACAGCTACTTGTAAGAGAGTGAAAGTAGAACAGTCCCTAATGCCATACACAAAAACAAACTCAAAATGGAAAAGAGACCTAAATGTAAGGGCAGACACTATAAAACTCTTAGAGGAAAATATAGGCAGAACACTTTAACATAAGTGGCAGTAGGATATTTCTTGACCTACCTAATGAAAATCAAAACAGAACTAAACAAAAGAGACCTAATTAAACTTAAAAGGTTCTGCACAGCCAAGGAAACCATAAACACCATGGAAAGACAACCCTCAGGATTAATCTCCAAAATATACAAATAGCTCATGTAGCTCAATATCCAAAAAACAAAGAACCCAATCAAAAAATGGGTGGAAGACATAAACAGACATTTCTCCAAGGAAGACATGCAGATGGCCAACTAACACATGAAAAGATGCTGAACATCACTAAATACTAAAGAAATGCAAATCAAAACTACAATGAGACATCACCTCACTCCAGTCAGAATGACCATCATTTAAAAAATCTACAGATGATAAATAGTTGAGACGGTGTGTGGAGAAAAGGGAACCCCCTCCTACCCTGTGGTGGGAATGTAAATTGATACAGCCACTATGGAGTGCAGTATGGAGTTTCCTTTAAAAAACTAAAAATAGAACTGCCATATGCCCAGAAATCCCACTACTAGTTACATACTCTTAGAAAACCATAATTCAAAAAGACACATACACCCCAATGCCTATCACAGAACTACTTAAATACAATAGCCAAGACATGCAAATAACCTAAATGCCCATCTACAGATGAATAAATACAGAAGATATGGTACAAGATACAGTGGAATAGTATTCAGCCAAAAAAAGAAATGGAATTGGGTCATTTGTAGAGATGTGGATGGACCTAGAGTCTGTCGTACAGAGTGAAATAGAAAGAGAAAAACAAATATCATATGTTAATGCATATATGTGGAATCTAGGAAAATGGTACAGATGATCTTATTTGCAAAAAGAAATAGAGACATAGAGAACAAATGTATGGACACCAAGGGGGGAACGAATGGGAGTAGGATGGACTGGGGGACTGGGATTGACATATATACACCACTGACTATGTACAAAATAGAATCTACTGTATATCTCAGGGAAATCTGTTCTGTGCTCTGTGGTGACCTAAATGGGAAGGAAATCCCAAGAGGGGATATATGTATACATACAAGCTGAGTCACTTTGCTGTACAGCAGAAACTAATACAACATTGCAAAGCAACTATATTCCAAGAAAATGAATTTAAAATTAGACAACTAACAAGGACCTACTGTATAGCACAGGGAACTCTACTAAATAACCTATATGAGAAGAGAATCTGAAAGAGATTGAATATATAAATGGAGGTATGTATATCTGATTCACTTTGC
Source organism: Redunca redunca (assembly GCA_006410935.1). Lineage (NCBI taxonomy): Eukaryota > Metazoa > Chordata > Mammalia > Artiodactyla > Bovidae > Redunca > Redunca redunca. The sequence continues at coordinate 688,074 of SJYQ01000441.1, forward strand.
ATAAGACCTGAAAGTAACACAACATTGTAAATCAACTATACTCAAATAAAAATTAATTAGAAATATATATATATCTGCAAATTCAGAAAACGAGTGAGAGAGAGAGAAACTGGTCCTGAAGACCAGTCAAGTTGGTGCTTAGGGGGAGGGAAGGATGAAACCAGAATTGCTGGTGCCCTAGATGCTGAAGCCCCTTCTGATTCTCCACTACTTAGTTTCTGAAAGTAAGACAGAACTGGTTCCGTTCTAAGCACAGTAGCCTATTAGAAAATGGAATTTAGAAAGATGGTAACGATAACCCTGTAAGCAAGACAGCAAAAGAGACACAGAAGTATAGAACAGTCTCTTGGACTCTGTGGGAGAGGGAGAGGATGGGATGATTTGGGAGAATGGCATTGAAACATGTATAATATCATATAAGAAACAAATCGCCAGTCTAGGTTCGATGCAGGATACAGGATGCTTGGGGCTGCTGCACTGGGATGACCCAGAGAGATGGTGTGGGGAGGGAGGTGGGAGGGGGGTTCAGGATTGGGAACACGTGTACACCCATGGCAGATTCATGTTGATGTATGGCAAAACCCATACAGTATTATAAAGTAAAATAAAGTTAAAAAAAAAAAAAAAAGAAAATGCTAACAAAAAATTCCAAAATGATGCTTGATGTGCTTTTCCCTGCAAGGCATCATTCTTTCTTTCTTTCTATAGATCCCCATGGTTTACCAACAAGACCCTTTCGGGCTGACCTTTTGTTCTTCATTTTTTCTTCTTCTTTCATTACAGCTCATTCTCACCAACTCAATTACACCTCAATAAATAGGGCTCTTTCTTAATTAGCTATGTCCTCCTCCTTGACCTTGGGGTATATGTATAACAATAGATATTGCCAGCAGCCTAAGAAAAAAATATCCCAGTTCATCTTATGCTTCCTTTTTATTCACAAAGATGCTGCTGTTAATTTAGTGTTCAAAAAGCCTTGTAAACTTCATTTCATCTGGAATAAAATCATATATTGGAAACTCCAACATTGTGTTTAGCATATATGGTATCATACTCAGAGGTCCATTTCCCTTTGAATGTAAAGTGACATTTGGATGACTTGGTCAATAAGGTAATAGTAATCTTAAGAAAACATTAGGTTTCAGCTCAGAACTGTTTAATCTTATTCTACACCAGGTGGTTTATCAAAACTTTTCTTTCACTAACAAGTGCTTATAATCTACTAAATTGTCACATATCAACTTATTCTTCCCTAGGTCAGTTGGGAACCTGTGTCCTCAACAACAGCAAAGAAAATATTGACAGTCCAGTCTTTTTTCCATTGCAGAGTGAAAGAATATGCTATTAAAACATACTGTCACATTTTCATGAAGGGCGAGAATTGCTGGGATCCAATGTACTCCCCAGCTGCCCCAGAATCTGCCATCTGGCAAGATAACTGGTGAATTGTCCAGGCTTTTGAATATACTAGCCACAAAAATCAATATAGATGATCTCTTGAAGAGCATAACATACTTCACTTATGATATGGGTAGGTGGGATTCCCAGGTGGCTCAGTGGTAAAGAATCTGCCTGCCAGTGCAGGAGACATGGGTTTGATGCCTGGGTTGGGAAGATTCCCTGAAGAAGGAAATGGCAACACACTTCAGTATTCTTCCCTGGAGGAGCCTGGTAAGCTACAGTCCATGGGATTGCAAAGGGCTGGACACGACTGGGCAACTGAGCATGCAAGGATGAAGATGGAAACTTTCTACAAATGAATTGTCCAGTATGGTAGCCATAGACTCAGATGCCTATTGAGCACTTAGAATGTGATTGGTGGAATAAAATACTGAATTTCAAAGCCTAAACAGCACATCTGTGTAGTGACTACCATATAGGACAGCCCAGCTATAGATAGTTTCTTGGAGTAAAAGTGAAAGGAAGAAGCCAGGAATTTGTAAATCCAAAAACAACTGGCAACGAGTAATGGGACTTGGAAATCCTGAGAAATGACTTCAGCAGATATACATAGATTCAGTCTCTGAAATTACTAAAGAAAACTTTGGCTGGAGTCAAGCAGAACTTACTTGATGGATGTTAGGCACTGTGTCTGTTTCATCAAGAACTTTGAGGCATGGGGCTGTCACACTTTAATGAAATGGCATCTTCAGTTAACTCTCCTAGATGATACTGTCATTAGTGTTTAAGATGAGATTCCTCATTTCTCAGCTAAAACCTATAGATTTCCTTGCTGCCTTTCAATGGAGCATCTTTAGAAGATAATTACTCAGATCCTTGTTGGGAGTTGTTCTTGCTGATCTAAGGCCCAGAAGAATCCTCTAACAACATCCTGATCCAAGGCCAGTGGTGCTACAGATATGTATGAACTAATTCACTCTGCCACACAAGTACATCTGACAACTTTATCATTAGAATATATACTACACTATCACAACCAGAAAATTTTAACTATAGGTTGTTCATCTTGATACATGAAATGCCCTTCCTTATCGTGTCCACTTGGCTAATTCCTATCCATCCTTCAGTATTTAACTTGAGCCTCACTTATTTAGTATCATCTTTTTCTTGCCCCACTCCCCAGTTCCTAGACTTTTTTTCAATCATGATGAGATGGCAGTGATGCAGGAGTTACATTTTTTGTCACTGTACTTGAACTACATGAAGCCAAGGTCTCTGTCATATTTATCTTTGTTTTCCTTATAGCCCAATGGTGCTTGGGCACAATAAACACACTCTAAATGTATAGAAAATTAATACACATTTACTCTAAAAGTTACATAAACAATTGCTTGAGAAAAATGCCATGAGAAATGATAGAACAATTTCAAGGGTCAGGTCTCAGTCAAAATGATAAGTAGACATCTGCTTGTCTATATATCAAAGTAATTAACTGGAAAGATAGACCATGCAGGTTTTATAAATTGTCTTAAGGAGCTTTGCCTTTAAAAACTATGCAGTAGACCCTTGGCATTCAAAATAGATTCTGGGTGCCTTTTTAAAATTAATTTATTTATTTTAACTGGAGGCTAATTACAATATTGTAGTGGTTTTTTCCTAAAACTGATGTTTTCTAGAAGATACAATAATTTCCTCAAAGAGCGTACTCTGAAATGCTCCTTTGCCTTGATATGGAAACAGCCTTTAAGCTGGTGGTCACAGCACAATATTCCAGATGAACTGAGGCACACCAAATTTTTGATCCCTTGTTTTTCAAATAGCTACTACAAAAGAATGGTTAGCAGAAATCCATGTGTAAAGGGGCTACAGAGATTATGAATAAAGTATCTGCAGCCCCTCCTCTACCCCACCAAAAAATAAGAAGACCTAATCTCCTAAAAAGATGTGTTAGAAAATGTCTTGATTTTAAAAAAATTATCATACATCACCAGCCATTTGCTCAAGGAATGTCTGGTTTCCTTTGTTGAGTAGCTTTCCCTGAGAATAGCAACTCTAAAGTGCCAGGCACCACAAGCTATTTAAAAAATGAATCCAAAAAAAGCACAATACACATTGGTTTCAAGTGCACAGGGAACATTCTCCAGGATATATCACATGCTAGGCCAAAATAAGCCTTAACAACTTAAGATGACAGAAATTATAGTAAGCAGTTTTTCTAACCACAGTAATATGAAAGTAAAATTCAATTACAGAAAGAAAAAATGGAAAGAAAACAAATACAAAAAGACTAAACAATGTGCTACTAATAACCCAATGGGTCAATGAAAAAATCAATAAGGAAGTCAGAAGATACCTCAAGAGAAATGGAAATACAACAGTCTAAAATCTGTGGGATGCAGCAAAGCAATTCTAAGAGAAAAGTTTATAGTAGTAGAGCCCTTCTTCAAGAAACAAGAAGAATCTCAAACAATTTAACCTACCACCTAAAGGAATTTGAAAAAGAAGAGCATAAAAGTCCAAAGTCAGCAGAAGGAAATAATAGAATAGAGCAAAGAAACCAGGAGCTGGTATAATAAAAAGATAACTAAAGGTGATCAAACTGTAGCCAGGCTCACCAAGAAGAAAAGAGAGAGGCTCTAAAAAACAAATTAAGAAATGAAAGGAGAGAAGTAACATACCACAGAGTTACAAAAAATTTTAAAAGAATACTAATTATAATTATATGCCAAACAACCTAGAAGATAGCCAACAAATAGGACAACCTAGAAGAAATGGACAGATTTCTAGAAATACACCACCTGCTGAGACTGTAGTAGCACTAGACAATAGCACATACCAATCACTAGTAACAAACTTGAATTTGGTGTATACACACACATACACACCTCCCAGCAAATAAAAGTATAGGCATGGATAGCTTCACAGGGTAATTCTACCAAACATATGAAAAAGGAATCTATCCTTCTCAAATCAATCCAAAATTTTAAATAGGCTAGAATACTTCCAAATTCATTCTATGAGGCCACCATTACACTGACATGAAAACCACACAAAGATGCTACCAAAAAACTTACAGGCCAAATCTCTCATGAATACATATGCAAAAGTCATAAATATCAGCAAACTAAATTCAATAATACATAAAAGAGTCAAATACCTGAATCAATTGGGATGTATTCCAGGGGTGCAGGGCGTTTCAAAATCAAATGGTTCAAATCAATGAATGCAATGCACCACATTAACAGAAGTATAAAGAACCACATTATCATCTCAATAAACTCAGTGAAAGAATCTGACAAAATTCAACATCCATTCATGATAAAACCTTACTAAAATTGATATAGAGGGCACATGCCTATGCAAAAGCCATTTATGACAGACCCACAGCTAACATCATATTCAACAGTGAAAAACCTGAATGCCGTTCCTTTAAACTCAGAATTAAGACAAGGATGTACACTTTTGCTACTTCTATTTAACAGCATATTGAGAGTCCTAGCCCCAGCAATCAGACAAAAGAAGGTGACATGTTATTATACATAGAAACTCCTAAAGTTTCCTATAGCAAACTATCAGAAATAATAAATGAATTTAGCAAAGGGGCAAGATACATGATTATTATACAGAACTTTGTTGCTTTTCTATACACTAATAATAAACTATCAGAACAAGAAAATAAAAATAAAATCCAAGTATAAATCACATTATAATAAAATACCAGGAATAAACTTAACCAAGGAGGGGGAAAGACCTATACTTTGAAAAGTATGTTAACACTGATAAAGGAAATTTAAAATGATAGAAAGAAACAGAAAGTTAAATCATGCTCTTGGATTAGAAGAATATTGTTAACAATGGAAACACTATACAAAGTTATCTAGATATTTAATGTGATCCGTATCAAAATACCCAAGACATTTCCAACAGATCAAGAACAAATAATCCTAAAATCATATAGAACTCGAAATACCCCCAAAGTGCCAAAAAAATTATTGAGAAAAAAGAACAAAGTTGGAGGTATGACCTTCCCAGATTTCAAATTATGCAACATTACTATAGTAATCAAAACAACCATACTGACACACATAAAAATCATAGTCTAGAAATAAGCCCACACACTTATGGTCAATTAATCTACAACAAAGGAGACAAGACTATACAGTGAAGAACAAACAGTCTCTCCAGTAATTAAGTGGTGGTTAAAAAGCTAGACAGTTCCATACAGAACAACCAGGCAAGCATTTCCTCACACCATCTACAAAAATAACTTCAAAATTTATCAAAGACCTAAATGAAAGATCTACAACCATGGAACTCGTGAAACAGAACATAGGCAGACCACTCTTTTGACAAATTGTACCAATACGTTTTGGATGTCTCCTAAAGCCAAAGAAATAAAAGCAAAAATAAAGAAATGGGACCCAATCAATGTAATAAACCACATTAACAAATTGAAAAATAAAAGCCATATTATTATCTCAATAGATGCAGAGAAACCCTTTGACAAAATTCAACACCCATTTATGATAAAAACTCTCCAGAAAGCAGGAATAGAAGGAACATGCCTCAACATAATAAAAGCTATATATGACAAACCCACAGCAAACATTATCCTCAATGGTGAAAAATTGAAAGCATTTCCCCTAAAGTCAGGAACAAGACAAGGGTGCCCACTCTCACCACTACTATTCAACATAGTTTTGGAAGTTTTGGCCACAGCAATCAGAGCAGAAAAAGAAATAAAAGGAATCCAAATTGGAAAAGAAGAAGTAAAAATCTCACTGTTTGCAGATGACATGATCCTCTACATAGTAAACCCTAAAGACTCCACCAGAAAATTACTAATCCATGAATAAAGTAAAGTTGCAGGATATAAAATCAACACACAGAAATCCCTTGCATTCCTATACACTAATAATGAGAAAATAGAAAGAGCAATTAAGGAAACAATTCCATTCACCATTGCAAAGAGAAGAGTAAAATCAGTTCAGTTCAGTCACTCAGTCGTGTCCGACTCTTTGCAACCCCATGAATCACAGCATGCCAGGCCTCCCTGTCCATCACCATCTCCCGGAGTTCACTCAGACTCATGTCCATCGTGTCCGTGATGCCATCCAGCCATCTCGTCCTCATTCGTCCCCTTCTCCTCCTGCCCCCAATCCCTCCCAGCATCAAAGTCTTTTCCAATGAGTCAACTCTTTGCATGAGGTGGCCAAAGTACTGGAGTTCCAGCTTTAGCATCATTCCCTCCAAAGAGTAAAATACTTATGAATATATCTACCTAAAGAAACTAAAGACCTAAATATAGAAAACTATAAAACACTGGTGAAAGAAATCAAAGAGGACACTAATAGATGGAGAAATATACCATGTTCATGGATTGGAAGAATCAATATAGTGAAAATGAGTATACTGCCCAAAGCAATCTATATTCAATGTAGTCCCTATCAAGCTACCAACAGTATTTTTCAGAGCTAGAACAGATAATTTCACAATTTATATGGAAATACAAAAAAACCTCGAATAGCCAAAGCAATCTTGAGAAAGAAGAATGGAACTGGAGGACAACCTGCCTGACTTCAGGCTCTACTACAAAGCCATAGTCATCAAGACAGTATGATACTGGCACAAAGACAGAAGTATAGATCAATGGAACAAAATAGAAAGCCCAAAGATAAACCCATGCAGCTATGGACACCTTATCTTTGACAAAAGAGGCAAGAATATACAATGGAGAGAAGACAATCTCTTTAACAAGTGGTGCTGGGAAAACTGGTCAACCACTTGTAAAAGAAGGAAACTAGAACACTTTCTAACACCATACACAAAAATAAACTCAAAATGGATTAAAGATCTAAACGTAAGACCAGAAACTATAAAATTCCTCGAGGAGAACATAGGAAAAACACTCTCCGACATAAATCACAGCAGGATCCTCTATGACCCACCTCCCAGAATATTGGAAATAAAAGCAAAAACAAACAAATGGGACCTAATTAAAATTAAAAGCTTCTGCACAACAAAGGAAACTGTAAGCAAGGTGAAAAGACAACATTCAGAATGGGAGAAAATCATAGCAAATGAAGCAACTGACAAAGAATTAATCTCAAAAATATACAAGCAACTCCTGCAGCTCAAGTCCAGTAAAATAACCCAATTTAAAAAAATGGGCCAAAGGACTAAATAGACATTTCACCAAAGAAGACATACAGATGGCTAACAAACACATGAAAAGATGTTCAACATCACTCATTATCAGAGAAATGCAAATCAAAACCACAATGAGGTACCATTTCATGCCAGTCAGAATGGCTGCGATCCAAAAGTCTACAAGCAATAAATGCTGGAGAGGGTGTGGAGAAAAGGGAACCCTCTTACACTGTTGGTGGGAATGCAAACTAGTACAGCCACTATGGAGAACAGTGTGGAGATTCCTTAAAAATCTGGAAATAGAACTGCTGTATGACCCAGCAATCCCACTGCTGGGCATACACACCGAGAAAACCAGAATTGAAAGAGACACATGTACCCCAATATTCATCGCAGCACTGTTTATAATAGCCAAGACATGGAAGCAACCTATCAGCAGATGAATGGATAAGAAAGCTGTGGTACATATACACAATGGAGTATTACTCAGCCATTAAAAATAATACATCTGAATCAGTTCTAAGGAGATGGATGGAACTGGAGCCTATTATACAGAGTGAAGTAAGCCAGAAAGAAAAACGCAATACAGTATACTAATGCATATATGTGGAATTTAGAAAGATGGTAATGATAACCCTGTATGTGAGACAGCAAAAGAGACAGAGATGTACAGAACAGTCTTTTGGACTCTGTGGGAGAGGGTGGGATGATTTGGGAGAATGGCATTGAAACATGTATAATATCATATGTGAAACAAATCGCTAGTCCAGGTTTGATACATCATACAGGATGCTTGGGGCTGGTGCACTGGGATGACCCAGAGGGATGAGATGAGGAGGGAGGTGGGAGGGGGATTCAGGATGCAAAACACATGTACACCCATGGTGGATTCATGTTNGTTTGATACATCATACAGGATGCTTGGGGCTGTTGCACTGGGATGACCCAGAGGGATGAGATGAGGAGGGAGGTGGGAGGGGGATTCAGGATGCAAAACACATGTACACCCATGGTGGATTCATGTTGATGTATGGCAAAACCAATACAATATTATAAAGTAATTAGCTTCCAATTTAAATAAATTTATATGAAAAAAAATAAAAGTTTTGCACAGCAAAGGAAACCATTCAAAACATGAAAAGATAGCCTACAGAATGGGAGAAAATGTTTGAAAATGGCATGTCCAACAAGAGGTTAATATCCAAAATATATAAACAAATATATATAAACAGCTCAAATAACTCTGTTAATATAAAACAAACTCAAAAATAATTATTTGAAAAGTTTTGTTATTGTTTAAAATGGGCAGAAGATGTGGAAAGACATTTTCCAAAAGTAGACATACAGATGAATAGCAGGCACATGAAAAGATGCTCAGCATCACTAATCACTACAGAAATGCAAACAGAGCAAAACAAGCAGCCAAGAGCTCTCACCTCACATCTGTCAGAATGGCCATCATCAAAAGCTTTAACAACTATGGGCAAAAATGTGGGTTGGGAAAAGGGAACCTCTGTACAAAGTTAGTGGGAATGTAAATCGGTTCAGCCACTATAGAAGAAAGTATGGAGTTCCTCAAAAACTAAACATACAGCTACCATATGTTCCAGCAACTCCACTCCTGGGTATATATCCGGAAATAAAACACTAGTTCAAGAAGATTCATGCACCCCAAAGTTCATAGCGTCTTGATGAAGGTAAAAGCTGCTGCTGCTGCTGCTAAGTCCCTTTAGTCATGTCCAGCTCTGTGAGACCCCATAGACAGCAGCCCACCAGGCTCCCCTGTCCCTCAGATTCTCCAGGCAAGAACACTGGAGTGGGTTGCCATTTCCTTCTCCAATGCATGAAAGTGAAAAGTGAAAGTGAAGTCGCTTAGTTGTGACCCCATGGACTGCAGCCCACCAGGCTCCTCCATCCATGGGATTTTCCAGGCAAGAGTACTGGAGTGGGTTGCCATTGCCCCCTCTGAAGGTAAAACAGGAGAGTGAAAAAGCTGGCTTAGAACTCAACATTCTAAAAACTAAGATCATGGCATCTAGTCCCTGCCTTCATGGCAAACAGAAATGGAAAAGTGGAAGTAGTGACAGAGTTTCTTTTCTTGGGCTCCAAAATCACTTCAGATGGTGGCTGCAGCCATGAAATTAAAAGACACTTGCTCCTTTGAAGAAAAGTTATGACAAACACAAATAGCATATTAAAAAGGAGACATTAAAAAGCAGACAGACCTTTGACAGCAAAGGTCTGTGTAGTCAAAGCTATGGATTGTCCAGTAGTCATGTATGGATATGAGAGTTGGACCCTAAAGAAGGCCAAGCATCAAAGAATTGATGCTTTCAAATGGTAGTGTTGGAGAAGACTCTTGAGAGTCCCTTAGGAAGCAAGGCGATCAAACCAGTCAACCCTAAAGGAAATCAACCCTGAATATTCATTGGAAGGACTGATGCTAAAGCTGAAGCTCCAATAGTTATAGTCACCTGGTGCAAAGAGCTAACTCACTGGAAAAGACTCTGATGCTGGGAAAGATTGAGGGCAGGAGGAGAAGGGGACAACAGGGGATGAGATGGTTGGATGGCATCACCAACTCAATGGACGTGAGTTTGATCAAACTCCAGGAAATAGTGAAGGGCAGGGAAGCCTGGCGTGCTGTAGTCCTTGGGGTCACAAAGAATCGGACATGACTTAGTGACTGAAGAACAGCAGCAGATGTTTAAAGCAGCATTATGTATGATAGTCAATACATGGACGCAACCCAGATGTCCATAAGCAGATGAATGGATAAAGAAGATGTGGTATACATACACAAAAATGAACTTACAATGCATTAAGGCTTAAATGCATTAAGACTTACAATGCATTAAGACTTAAATGTAAGGATGTAATGTTTAGAGGAAAACACAGGCTGAACATTCTCTGACATAAATTGCAACAATATATTTTTGGATCCACCTCCTCCATTAATTAAAAGCAAAAATAAACAAAATCTAATTAAACTTAAAAGCTTTTGCATAGCAAAGAAAACCATAAACAATATGAAAAGACACGCACAGAATGAGACAAAATCTTTTTAAATGATGCAATTGACAAGGGATTAATCTCTAGAATAAGCAGACAGTGCATGCAGCTCAATATCAAAAACAAACAACCCAGTCAGAAACTGGGCAGAAGATCTAAACAGACATTTCTCCAAAGAAGACATACAGATGGCCAAGAAGCACATGAAAAGATGTTCAACCTCACTAATTACTAGAGAAATGCAAATAGAAACTACAATGAGGTATCATTTCACGCTGGTCAGAATGGCCATCATCAAAAAGACAACCCAGAGGGATAGGGTGGGGAAGGAGGTGGGAGGGGGTTTCAGGATGGGAGGGGGGGGTGGCGAGACACATGTATACCTGTGGCTGATTCATTTTTGTATGGCAATAACCATCACAATATTGTATAGTAATTATCCTCCAATTAAAATAATTTGTAAAAAAAAAAAAAAAAAAAAAGTCTACAAACAATGAATGCCAGAGAGGATGTGGAGAAAAGGGAACCCTTCTTGCACTGTTGGTAAGAATGTAAACTGACACAGCTGCTATGGAGAGCAGTATGAAGGGTCTTTAAGAAACTAGAAATAAAACTACCACATGACCCAGCAATCCCAGTTCTGTGCATATACCCTGAGAAAACCGTAATTCAACAAGACCCCGTGTTCACTGCAGCACTATTACAATAAAGCTAGGATGGAACCTAGACATGCACCAGCAGATGACTAAAGAGGTTGTGGTACATATATACAATGGAATTATCATTCAGCCATAAAAAGAAACGGATTTGAATTGGCTCTAGTGGGGTGGATGAAGTTACAGCCTGTTAGAGTGAAGTAAATCAGAAGAACAAGTATTGTATATTAATGCATGGAGTGAAGTAAAAGTCACTCAGTTGTGTCTGGCTCTTTGTGACCCCATGGACTATACAGTCCATGGAATTTTCCAGGCCAGAGTACTGGAGTGGGTAGCCTATCCCTTCTCCAGGGGATCTTCCCAACCCAGGGATCAAACTGTGTTCTCCTGCATTGCAGGCGGACTCTTTACCAACTGAGCTATAAGGATAGCTATAAGCTATCCATATTATATCCATATTAATGCAGGTATATGGAATTTAGGAAAATGGTTCTGAGGAAGCTTTTTGAAGGGCAGCAGTAGAGATGCAAACAGAGAGAACAGACTTGTGGACACAGTGGAAAATTCCAATGGGAATTTTCTGTATGATGGAGAGTGTGCGACCTTGTGCTCTGTGACGACAAGAGTGATAGATGGGGTGGGGGGGTGGNGTCATGAGGGAGGGGACATATGTATACCTATAGCTGATTCATGTTGATGTATGACAGAAACCATCACAATATTGTAAAGCAATTATACTCCAATTAATTTTTTTGAAAATCATCTTAAAAAGTGGATTTGAGATTAAAATTTATACAGTATAAAGAAAAGGTCAGAAGAAGAGCATTAAATGAAATATGAAGCATAAAAATGTCTACAAACAATAAATGCTGGAGAGGGTGTGGGAAAAGGGGAACCCTTCTACACTGTTGGTGGAAATGTAAATTAGTACAGTCACTATGGAGAACATTATGGAGATTACTTAAAAAACTAAAAATAGAACTACTATATGATGCAGCAATCCCACTCCTAGGCATATGTCCAGAGAAAACCATAATTCAAAATGACACAGGCACCCTACTGTTCACTGCAGCACTATTTACAATAACCAAGACATGGAAATAACTGAAATGTCCATTTGAACAATGAATGGATGAATAGATAAAGAAAACGTGGTACATGTATACCATGAAATTATTACTGTCTTAAAAAGGAATGAAATGATGCTATTCACAGCAACATGAATGGAATGAAAGATGGTCATACTAAGGGAACTAAGATATGATACCACTTATGCCAAAGCCTTTGACTGTGTGGATCACAATAAACTGTGGAAAATTCTGAAAGAGATGGGAATACCAGACCACCTAACCTGCCTCTTGAGAAATCTGTATGCAGGCCAGGAAGCAACAGTTAGAACTGGACATGGAACAACAGGCTTGTTCCAAATAAGAAAAGGAGTACGTCAAGGCTGTATATTGTCACCCTGCTTATTTAACTTATATGCAGAGTACATCATGAGAAACACTGGACTGAGAAAAGCCCAAGATGGAATCAAGATTGCCAGGAGAAATATCAATAACCTCAGATATGCAGATGACACCACCTTTATGGCAGAAAGTGAAGAGCCTCTTGATGAAAGTGAAAGAGGAGAGTGAAAAAGTTGGCTTAAAGCTCAACATTCAGAAAACGAAGATCATGGCATCTGGTCCCATCACTTCATGGGAAATAGATGGGGCAACAGTGGAAACAGTGTCAGACTTTTTTTATTGGGGCTCCAAAATCACTGCAGATGGTGACTGCAGCCATGAAATTAAAAGATGCTTACTCCTTGGAAGGAAAGTTATGACCAACCTAGATAGCATATTAATATTGTAAAGTAATTAGCCTCCAATTAAAATAAATAAATTTAAATTTAAAAAAAAAAAAAGCAGAGACATTACTTTGCCAATAAAGTTCTGTCTAGTCAAGGCTATGGTTTTTCCAGTGGTCATGTATGCATGTGAGAGTTGGACTGTGAAGAAAGCTGAGCAGTGAAGAATTGATGCTTTTGAACTGTGTTGTTGGAGAAGACTCTTGAGAGTCCCTTGGACTGCAAGGAGATCCAACCAGTTCATCCTAAAGGAGATCAGTCTTGGGTGTTCATTGGAAGGACTGATGCTGAGGCTGAAACTCCAATACTTTGGTTACCTCATGTGAAGAGTTGACTCACTGAAAGAGACCCTGATGCTGGGAGGGATTGGGGGCAGAAGGAGAAGGGGACGACAGAGGATGAGATGGCTGGATTGCATCACCGACTTGATGGACATGAATTTGGGTGAACTCTGGGAATTGGTGATGGACAGGGAGGCCTGGCGTGCTGTGATTCATGGGGTCACAAAGAGTTAGACACGACTGAGCTACTGAATGGAACTGAATGTGGAATCTAATTAAAAACAATACAAATGAATTTATTTACCAAACAGCAGTGTTGCCGTGTCACTGCAGCGTAGAACCTGGTGTCCTAGTGACAGCAAACAGCTTCTGCAAAACCAGCAGTGACACGCCAAGGCACAGACCGACAGGCTGGGTTTCTGAGCAGCTTCTCCCCTGGGTGTTGCTTTCAGGGCACTCTTTATTCACAGAGCCTGATCGGACAATTCTGACATCAGCTTCATCAGACTTGTGGAGCTGTGTTTGCCCCTCACAGCACTGCGGTGTGCAGGTGCTGAGTGTCCCCCTGAGCAAAGCCCGATGACTTCTCCCGGGCAGATCGCAAAGAACGCAGCCACAGTATAAGCAGCCAAGAGAAAGAACCGCCCCCCCCCCCGCCACCAAAAGTGTATCTGATTATGAGTTCCACAGTTATGCACTTCTCTCCCACTCATCTCCACACTCTTCACTCTACTAAGGCCCTTTCGGTGGAAGGTGAGGTCAAGCTCCAGATTCACAAATTTCATCTTGGCAAAAGACTAACTTGCCTTGTGGTCCTGGGAACCCACTCGGTGATAGAGGAAGTAGCGGCACCACAAAATACAAGGGCTTGGTCATGATGAAGCAGGATAGCAAGTGTTCAATCTTCTTCCATGATTCGGCGTTGATAATGCATTTTGACACTAATTAGATGATACTCAGAATAACTCTTTAAGGTGGACATTGTTGTCTCTGTCAGACAGTGAAAGTGAAAGTGATCTCCCTCAGTCCTGTCCGAGTCTTTGCGACCCCGTGGACTGTAGCCCACCAGGCTCCTCCCTCCATGGGATTCTCCAGGCAAGAGTACTGGAGTGGGTTGCCGTTCCTTCTCCAGGGGAGCTTCCCAACCCAGGGATCAAACCCAGGTTTCCCGCATTCCAGGCAGACACTTTAACCTCTGAGCCACCAGGGAAGCCTGTCAGAAGAGGAAGCTAAACCCAGATGGACACAACTTGACGATGATAAAGATAGGTGGCCTCGATTCTTGAGGTTCCTGACACACAACGCCCCTCACCCCCCCCCACCCCCCACTGCCGCAAAACAGTGAGGCTTAGTGAAACCCTTTTTTTTTCTGGTGAAGGATGAAGCTGGTGTTTGGGTGTCTCAAGTTTTTGAGATTGTCATGCCGTTAGCACCGAGTTGGGACTGGTTTCATCATCAAGGTAGAGGCCCGTTTCAGAGGATGATCTTTGATGGAACATTCATATCACCCAGCAGAGTTTAAAAGCTGAGTTCTCAGGCTATCAGAAGGAACGCAGCGCAGAAAGACAATGTTGAAACAACAGATGCAACTATATTTGCTTCTTAGATCAGCTGTATCCAAGGGCTCAGTCAGTCAAGGAATTTAAGCCCAAAGAATTCCAAGGAACAAGAGAGCAAAATATGTGGCAGAAGCTCCTAGGAGCCTCTTGTCTGAGCTGCTCGACTTTGCTGACTACTGACCGTGTATTCAAAACGTGCTTACTAATACTGAAGTACAGAGTGGAAAGTTGCTAAGAGAGTCCATGCGGGAAAAAAACCACAACAACCGGTAGTGACTGATGTCAGTTAGACTTACCGTGGTGAGCCTTTCACAGGACACACAGCTATCCAGTCACTATTGAACGCCTGAAACTAACAATATTCAATGAGAATTATCCATCTTTTTTTTTAATGTAATTATTCACCGGCCCTGGCTTTTCTCTTACTTAAGATGCCCAACAGTTCCTCTCTGACCTCTTTTTCTTCCTGTGTTACTCATTTGCTGATGCCTCCTTCCAGCAACTTGTAAAACCTTTGACCTGTCTCCCTGACCTCCCATAACCAGACAACTCAGAGACAGCCCCTATGCCAGCATATTATACTTGTTTCTTCTCTCCATGCAGTTAGCTCTCATTAAACAGATGCAGCACCAACCTTTGCTTATTCAGAAACTCTAGCAGCATCTTCACTCATTTTTATCAACCTCCTCACCCTCCTCCCAGCCGTGGGACACACTGGGGCCTGACTCATCATACCCCAGCGAGGACAGAGTCACATCTCTCTGCTGCCCACAAAGAGGTAACGACACTCGTTGACCTGACAGCTCCCACAACTCTATTGCAAATATTACTTTAACAACCGCCCTGTGCTCACAAGACTCACTAAACTGCTGAGCCTTCCAGGGACACTCCCTGCACAGGTTCTCTGCGTCATCCCCTGGAAGTGATCTTATTAAACGCTATTCCTTTTCTGGCCCATCTCAGTGTCACTGCCTCCTAAGTCTTTGTAAGTTTACCACTTCTCCTGCCTTTAAACTGCTATAGCACTGTTTTTAAATGAATGATTATACACACATAAACACACACACCAAAGTGAAATACACAAGTTTTTAAGTGTATTTCAGATGAATTCTCACATATGCCAACGCCCTTGACTGTGTAGATCACAACAAACTGGGGGAAATTCTTAAAGAGATAGGAATACCAGACCACCTGACCTGCCTCTTGAGAAATCTGTGTGGAGGTCAGGAAGCAACAGTTAGAACTGGACATGGAACAACAAACTGGCTCCAAATAGGGAAAGGAGTGTGTCAAGGCTGTATATTGTCACCCTGCTTATTTAACTTATATGCAGAGTACATCATGAGAAACGCTAGGCTGGAAGAAGCACAAGCTGGAATCAAGATTGCTGGGAGAAATATCAATAACCTCAGATATGCAGATGGCACCACCCTTAGGCAGAAAGCAAAGAAGAACTAAAGAGCCTCTTGATGAAAGTAAAAGAGGAGAGTGAAAAAGTTGGCTTAAAGTTCAACATTCAGAAAACGAAGATCATGGCATCTGGTCCCATCAGTTCAAGGCAATAGATGGGGAAATACTGGAAACAGTGAGAGACTTAATTTTGGGGGGCTCCAAAATCACTGCAGATGGTGATTGCAGCCATGAAATGAAAAGACGCTTGCTCCTTGGAAAAAAAGTTATGACCAACCTAGACAGCATATTCAAAAGCAGACACACTACTTTGCCAACAAAGGTCCGTCTAGTCAAGGCTACGGTTTTTCCAGTGGTCATGTATGGATGTGAGAGTTGGACTGTGAAGAAAGTAGAGCACCGAAGAATTGATGCTTTTGAACTGTGGTGTTGGAGAAGACTCTTGAGAGTCCCTTGGACTGCAAAGAGATCCAACCAGTCCATCCTAAAGGAGACCAGTCCTGGGTGTTCATTGGAAAGACTGATGTTGAAGCTGGGACTCCAATACTTTGGCCACCTGATGCAAAGAGCTGACTCATTTGAAAAGACCCTGATACTGAGAAAGACTGAGGGCGAGAGGAGAAGGGGATGAGATGGTTGGATGGCATCACCGACTCAAAGGACATGAGCTTGAGTAAACTCTAGGAGTTGGTGATGGACAGGGAAGCCTGGCATGCTTCAGTCCATGGGGTCGCAGAGTCGGACACGACTGAGTGACTGAACTGAACTGAACTTCACATACATGCACAATCATTCACATCAAGATAGAGATTTTCAGAACCAAGAAAAATTCCCTTTGTCTCTTTGCAGTTATTTTGCAGTTTCACTGTGTTAGTCACTCAGTTGTGTCCAATGCTTTGTGACCCCATGGACTGTGGGCCATAAGCCACCAGACTCCTCTGTCCATGGAATTCTTCTGTTAAAAATACTGAAGTGGGTAGCCATTCCCTCCTCCAGGGGGAGCTCCCCAAACCAAACAGTGAATCCATGTCTCCTGCATTGCAGGCAGATTCTTTACCATCTGAGCCTCCAGGGAAGACCTCTTTCTAGTTAGCACCCTATCTGAATAACTAGTATTCTGATTTATATATTCATTCTGCATATTTTTGAACATACAAATGCAATTATACCATATGTACTCTTTGATGTCTAGTCTCTTAACCCCCCAGAATATTTTTTTTTTTTTTGAGATTTCATCTTGTCATTGTTCATGTATCTGGGTCTGAACTCCTAGGGCACCTAGCTGCCACATCTTCTAAGAAACCTTTACCTTCCTTCATCTTTTTCGTCTCATTGCTAACAAATTACCCCTTACAGGCAGTGTTTTCAGCCAGTTTATCTTTTGTCTCCCACAATACCCCACGCTGGGATCTGAGGTATATTGGATGCCCAAAACATATTTCTTGAATGAAACAGAGTAACTGATCAATTCCTTTCCTGGGTTGCTGGATCACTTCAGAAAGGATCACATCTAAGCAGAATAGCATGTCCTATTGTGAAACGATAAGCCACTGGAGAGCTATTTTATAGAGATGATGGTTTTACTAGGCATGATGTGAAGAGGGAGGTGAGGCAATATCTGAAGCACTTTATCACATTCGGTGAGATCTGAGAGCAAAGCCTCAACACCTCATGCACTGAAATTGTTCTGTGACATGACCATAGGCCTGAGATAAGTTACCAGGCCCTGGATTCTGTGGATATTGCATGCTAAATTGATTCAGTGTGTCTGACTCATAGCAACACCATGGACTGTAGCCCAGCAGGCTCCTCTGTCCATGGAATTTTCCAGGCAAGAATACTGCAGTGGGTTGCCATTTCCTTTTCCAGGGGATCTTCCCAACCCAGGGATCAAACCCAGGACTCCCACATTGTAGGCAGATTCTTTACTGTCTGAGCCACCAGGGAAGTTCTACATTACAATCACAAATTTGAAACTAAAATGTCCAAAATTCTCCTTATTCTCTAATAGAAGAATATGATGAAGTTCAAGAATTTAAAGTCTGAATGCCACTCAACCAAATATTTCGAAGGGAAATATATTCTGTTTGCCCTTTTAGTCTGTGTAGACAGTGAATCTAAAGGGAGGCAGAGGTATTATTTATAGCAATAGCTAGAGCCTGTGACTTCAAGCTACTCAAGTCTTAGGAGTGAGAGGCAATGTAATGGGACAAAGAAAACAAGAGAACTTTTGCAAAGGCTTAAAAGCCTTCTGCAGTGATGCCATCTGCTTTTATGGACAAAGGGCATATTACTTTGTCTCCAAGCTGAAGTCAGGACTCTATAATGCACTGTCAAGACCTCTTACTCTCAAGTAGAGCATGACAATGGCTACCAGGAGATGCCTCAGCTGGTGATAGCCCCTCTGTCCATTCATAAACCACCTTAGACTCAGGAGAGGAATCAATTATAGAGCAAATGTTCAAGAATAGATTCTTAGAGGCTCTGGAGAGAAGGACATTACCTCTGGGCCATTTGGGTGATTATTATCAAGAGTGTGGTTGAGTCTCTCTAAACTGAGTAATTTACTTGGTTAATTATTCACCAGTTTAGTCAGTGAAAAGCTAAGTTTCCAACAGTGCCTGTTTGCAAATGAAGCAGTAAATCCAGTTCTTCTAAATCTAATTCTTCCTGCTTCCTCCTCAAACTCTGAGGCCAGAATTTATTACTTCTCTGGTGTTACTTTCTGAAACTTAATGACTACAATGAAAAGTCATCTCGAGTAAGGCCAAATTATCTATTGGAATTAAAAGAAAAAAAAAATAGAAGAAAAAAGTGAGCAGAGAATATTATTCAAAGAGTTCAAATATATCCTGGTTTGAGCCCAAGATTGTATTATAAACTAAAGAAACAGATATAGAATAAAACCGCGAAACAGTTAGCAGCTCATATGGGTGAATGTCGTCTGACGTTGCTATCGTGAAGGCCTTTCTGAAGCAGTAATACTCAACTCTGATGTCACACTAGAATCACCCAGGGAGCTTTTGAAAACCTTGGTGCTTTGTAGGACACCAGACTAATCAAATCAGGGTACCTGTGGGTAGAGAAAAGAGGGAAACTCAAGCATCAGTTTTCGAAGCTTTCCAGGTGATTCCCAAGTGTAATCAAAGTTGAGGATCACTGTTTTCAGCTTAATCAGAACATAAAGAAAATAATAACCAACAACTTGACTACATAAAAACAAAAAGATTTTTATAAACAGTACAAAAACCAGGGAAATACAACACATGTAAAAGACAAAGTGTTAATGTCCTTACTGCATGAAAAATCGGCAGAAGACATTTGTTGCATTTTTTAAAAATTTTATATGTTCCCACACTCTACCACTTCCCCACTGTGTTTATTTTAAATCAAGATGGGGGAGAATGTCATTAAAAGCACCCACATTTTCCAAGCAGGCCATCGTGTAGATATCCCAAATACTTCCTAGCTCGTTTGCATCTGAAGATCCTTATGATATAAACCCATAAACCAAAACAGACACATCTTGGGACATACCCTCCATCACCAACCCCGTTTTGAGATGTAACAGACATAACAGTTTGTAAGCTGAATTTGTATAATGTGACAACTTGATTTAAGTACATATATGGAAATGACCACAAGAAGGTTCACTGGGACTGTTAACATGAATTCTTACTCAGGGCTTTTCAGACATTCATGTGCGTGGAAGTAACCTGGGGATCTTGCTGAGTGCAGCTTTGAGCCTGAGAAACTATATTATGAGCAAACACCTTGAAAGTACTGACTGATACACTTGGTCCTGGGACCACATTTTGAGTATCTAGTACTTAGTCAGCTTTGAAAATTTTACAGAGTGCTAGAGTTTATGTATACCTTTTGTTTCCCTAAGGATTTCAAATAAATAGGGGCAGGGTACATACAAGCTAAGCTGGGCTTCCTAGGTGGCTCACTGGTAAAGAACTCGCCTGCCAATGCAGGAGACACAATTAAGAGATGTAGGTTCGATCTCTGCATCAGGAAGATTCCCTGGAGGAGGGCATGGCAATCAGTATTTTTGCCTGGGAAATCCCATGGACAGAAGAGCCTGGCGGGCTACAGTCGAGGGGGCTGCAAAGAGACATGACTGAGCAACTGAGCATATACATACAACCTAACTTAGGTACAAGCATCTTTATACTCTCAGAGACTAAGGCAAGCATTACAGTTCTTGTGGTTTATCATCATCAAAACAAACAACCCAATCAAACAGTGGGCAGAAGACCTAAATATACATTTCTCCAAAGAGGATATACAGCCGGCCAAGAGGCACATGAAAAGATGTTCAACATCGCTACTTATTAGGCAAATGCAAATCAAAACTACAATGTGGAATCACCTCACACCAATCAGAATGGCCGTCATCTAAAAATATACAAATGATAAATGCTGGAGAGGGTGATGAAAGAATGGAACCTCTTCCTCTGCTGGAGGGAATGTAAATTGATGCAGCCATTACGAAGAGGAGTTTGGAGGTTTTTTAAAAAACTACAAATAGAGCTACCATATGACCCTTCAATCCCACTCCTGTGCTTATATCCAGAGGAAAACATGGTTCAAAAGTACACACACACCTCAGTGTTCATAGCAGCACTGTTACAGCTAAGTCATGGAGGCAACCTAAATGTCCACTGACAGACAAATGGATAAAGAAGATGTGATACATATATATAATGGAATATTACTCAGCCATTAAAAAGAAGAATATATATATATATATATATATAATGGAATATTACTCAGCCGTTTTCAGCATCATGGATGGATCTAGACATTGTCATACTGAGTGAAGTCAGTCAAAGGAGGAGAAATATTGTCGGATGTCCCTAATAAGCAGAATCTAAAAAGAAATTACACAAATGAACTTATTTACAAAGCAGAAACAGGCTCACAGACAGCGAATGAGCTTAACAGTTGCCAAGGGAGAAGGATGGGGGAAGGGATATTTAGGGACTCTGGGACTGAGTCCACACTGCTATACACACTGCTATATTAAAAATGGATACCCAACAAGGCCCTACTGTACAGCACAGGGAACTCTGCTCAATGTTACGTGCCAGCCTGGATGGGAGGGGAGTCTGGGGGAGAGTGGAAACATGTTTATGTATGGCGGGGTCCTTTTGCTGTTCACCTAAAACTATCACAACATTGTTAATCGGCTAGGTGAAGTGAAGTGAAAGTCGCTCAGTCGCGTCTGATTCTTTGCAACCCCATGGATTATACAGTCCATGGAATTCTCCAGGCCAGAATACTGGAGGGGGTAGCCTTTCCCTTCTCCAGGGGATCTTCCCAACCAAGGGAAAGAACCCAGGTCTCCTGCATTGCAGGCAGATTCTTTACCAGCTGAGCCACAAGGGAAACCCAGGAATACTGGAGTGGGGAGCCTATCCCTTCTCCAGAGGATCTTCCTGACCCAGGAATTGAACCGGGGTCTCCTGCATTGCAGGTAGATTCTTTAACAACTGAGCTAGCAGGGAAGCCCAATCGGCTATACTCCAATACAAAATAAAAAGTTTTAAAAAAGAATAAATGTTTGATGAATAAATAAACAGGGTATTTTTCATAGTACCCAAGTGGCATAGAAAATATAATGATCATCAACCATTTCACAGATAGTGAATTGCTAGGGTCTCCACAATGTTACCCCACTCAGAGTCAGAAAGCAGAGTGCTTTCTGTGTGACTAAGACATGAGGGTTCAATGACAGAGAGGCAGACTAGTTTAATCAAAGGACCAAGGGGACCCTAGGTCTCCAGACTCCTTCGACAGGGCCCTGGGTATTTTCAAACAGTCTAGTGTTCGAGTCACATTGCAACCTGGGTCATTGTTCAAAAGGCAGATTTTCAGACCTCATATGTAGCATTCGAAGATTCCAGGTCATTCTGAGACCTGCTCCATAGAGACAGAAGTAGAGATGGACTTGGTACCAGAGTTCTGATTTCAATGTTCACTTCTACCATTAATTGGCCATTTGATCTTAAGTAGATGTGTTATCCTTCTGGAGAACTGGTGACAAACTCTAGTGGTCACAAGAACTGGGCACAGAGCTTAAGAAAGTCGGGCAGTGGTGGGCAGCGGGGTGCAGTGGGGCTGTGATAAGCTAGCACACACGTGCCCTGCTTATAGGAGGTCACCCTCACCTCGCTCCAGAGAGGTGGTGGCCTGGCCTTGAATTTTTTAAGGAGAGATTGGAAACCCAGAGCTTTACATGAAAATGAGACTTTTAAATGTTTGTAATTCATTCACAGCTCTTCAACATGCAGCATGCAGCTCTCTGGGTCAGGATCTTTCTGCTGGCTACCAAGTTACGGCCTTTCTCGTAAAGCTTTGCTCCTTTGTCTATCTTTTTAACTGTCAAACGAGGCTAATAACACCATGAAGGATCAGATAATGGGAGTGGGAAGCACTTTATAGAGCATAAAGCATAAAAGTAAGAAGCCATTAATATCAGTATCATCATGATCATCATTGCACCCCATGTCTAAGTCTTTTACACATTGAGGAGGAAAGAGGGTGATTTCTTTTTCAAGACCATCTACCCACTGAGAACAGGTGCTGTATATCCCTTCCCTTATCAGCTTCTTCCTGTGTAAGGAGTGACTGGATAGTCATCTAATGGGTAGTGCCATTCCTTGGTCTTGGTGATTCAGAATCTGGGCTTGGAGAGAAATTTTTCATACACACACACATATAATGTATAAATACATATATACATGACCCTCAGTGTTCTTGCCTGGAGAATCCCAGGGACAGAAGAGCCTGGTGGGCTGCCATCTCTGGGGTCGAACAGAGTCGGACATGACTGAAGCGACTTAGCAGCAGCAGCAGCAGCATGGCTGTAAGTACAGTTAAGTACGTCATGACTGAGATAGCAATAGAAGACGAGAAAGAATGAAGATACAGTTATAGACATGCATGAACATGTTTCCATGACTACAGATCCACTGATACGACAATCTGCAGAAATGGTCTTAATAGGACAGACTCAACCCCTCCCTTATCTCCTGGTCACCATTTGATATATATTATATCAAAGAGTAACATGATTTTTTTTTTATTCTTTTTGTCAAGCTAGCTAATAATTCTTGCCTTCCAGACTTGTTCCCAGAATATTAACAGACATGGAAACTGAGGGACATTCTTTACTCCTAAGTCTTTATCCCTCCCGATGCTGAACAATCTAAAATGACACTTCCCCGCACACTCTCTGAAAGGACAGTCACTAGAACACCAGCAGGAGACGGTGACAGTGTGAACCACGTCATCATCATTTACCATAGAAAGTTCCTTGATCACAATGATCTGGATTTCTCCAGGTAATTCTTTAGTCCCATGTTAGCTGGAAAATTGCCCCTAACACTTTGCCAGTCCCCAAGTGGTCTATGCAATTTTGTTGGTTTACAAGAAAATGGTTTCTTTTTTCCCCCAGAAGAAATGGCTTGGCTTCCACTCTCCTGCAGCCACAAAATTAAAAGATGCTTGCTGCTTGGAAGGAAAGCTGTGACAAACCTAGACAGTGTATTAAAAAGCAGAGACATCACTTTGCTGACAAAGGTCCATCTAGTCAAAGCTATGGTTTTTCCAGTAGTCATGCACAGATGTGAGAGCTGGACCCTATAGAAGGCTAAGCATCGAAGAATTGATGCTTTTTAATTGTGGTACTGGAGAAGACTCTTGAGAGTCCCCTTGGACATCAAGTAGATTAAACCAGTCAGTCTTAAAGGAAATCAACCTTGAATATTCATTTGAAGAACTGATGCTGAAGCTCCAATACTCTGGTCACCTGATGTGAAAAGCTGACTCATTGGAAAAGTCCCTGATGCTGAGAAAGATAGGAGGCAGGAGGAGAAGGGGACAAGAGAGGATGAGATGGTTGGACGGCATCACCGACTCACTGGACATGAGTTTCAGCAAACTCCAGGAGACAGTGGAGGACAGAGAAGCCAGGTGTGCTGCAGCCCATGGCGTTGCAGAGTCAGACACAACTGAGTGATTGAACTACTCCCTCTGGGTCGGGTCCAGAGGGAAGAAACCTCTGCTTGCTCTTGGCCGAGTTCCATATACGTCTACCTCCTGCCTGGGTTTCTAGCCAGACTCCAGTCTGCATCCCCTCAGCATCATTCTCATCAGGCATGCCTTTCTGCAGAAGCCTCATTCTGCATGTGGATTCAGCCTGGAACTGGCATACGAAAAGGAGGGAGATTCCATCCCCCCAAGCCTGAGCTCCTCCCACTAAGTCCAGCTCTCTCTCCCCTAAATGACCCTTGCGTCCTGTTAGGCAGGAGGAATAACTGAGGCATGGCCTCGGGAACCACTGACTACTTCCCTGTGCCTCACACCTTCCTGACCTGAGGAAGAGGAATCAAAGCTAATTCCAAAGAAACTGGATCCCCTGCTGTCAGCTGCCAGAAAAATGAGATAAAATTGACCAGTCTACATCCTCTGTCTTCTAGACCCTGGAAACCCAATGGACAAACCGATCTCTACAAGGCACAGAGTTGTAAGACATGCAGTCTTAACTTGGCTCTCAGAGTGCCGTGTTGGAAGCAGCACCTGTGGTGGTGTGTGCTGCTGGGAGACAGCTCTGAACTTGAACCCTCCTGGCCTCTTTGATGAGCTCAGTAGCTCCATGGGTGGTCATCCTCCCCAGTTTGACCTCAATTTTCCTTTTAGTGTCCAAAGCCTCCTGCTATTTAGGAGGACATTGAGGCAGATTTTAACAACCTCAGTTCCTGCCCAAGGAAGCTTTTCTTTCTTTCTTTCTTTTTTTTTTTGCCAATGTCTGGGGAGTATCTAGTTGGTTGTTCTAAATCCTAGGGTCTTTTTGCTAAGTCCTTATAAACCCTGTTAAAGAGCTATCAGAATATTACATCTTCATTTTTCTTTCTTGCTTTTGGACTTAAATCTAATGAGCGGGTTCCAATCTAATGAGAAAAGTCTTTGTAGCAATGCAGGGTCCCTGAGCCCCAGCTGTCACACTGATTGCTTTTCCTGTCTCCACATGTGTTTGCCTGGGTGGGCCACAGTCTATTTTCAAGGCATCACCAGGCAGTTAGTCCTGTCAGATCCAATATCCAGTTTCTTGACAGGCCCTGTTAGTGCCATGCAGGACACTTGGGGCCAAACATATGGTAGTAATTTTCCGTCAACCTCTTTTGCCTTATTTCCCAAGCCCAACAAAGCCGCATGCAGAGTTCTGTCTGCTTCAGAATGATTTTCTTTTTTTGGTGGGGGAGATGACTCTGTGTGTATGTGTATCTATCAGAAGAAGTGGGGCCTCAGAATCTCTAATGATAGTAAATAGCTGTGGATTGAAACCCCGTTTCTGGTCAAAAGGACACTTTCTTAGGCTACAGTCATATAATTGCACAGATAACTGTTTCATTAATCAGAGTGGGGTTTCCTTGGGGAGCCGTGGGAAGTCTATATTCTGGAGTTCATTTTTAAGGGGTGAGGCAGGAAAAGAGCCCGTGTCCAGCCCTGCATTCCTAGCTGACGCTTGTAGAGGTGAGCTGGGTTTCCAGCCCAAATGCCCTTCCTCTGCCTCTTTGTTTTGTCTCAATGTTTCCTTTTGCTATTTCACTTCATCCACCCGTAGTCACTGGGGCTTGCCTGGTGGCTCAAACGGTAAAGCGTCTGCCCACAATGCAGGAGACCCGGGTTCGATTCCCAGGTTGGGAAGATCCCCTGGAGAAGGAAATGGCAACTCACTCCAGCACTCTTGCCTGGAAAATCCCATGGACAGAGGAGCCTGATAGACTACAGTCCATGGGGTCGCAAAGAGTCGGACACGACTGAGCGACTTCACTTCACTTCACCTGTAGTCACTGCCTTATGCGAGTTGGCCACATACATGGACAGATGACTACACAGATGGAAAGAAAGAAGAACCTAAATCTGTGTGATGAGGTGGGTGTGGACACGGGCCCCTCAGAACAGCCAGGCAAACCTCTTCTTTTTCCTCCTGCTCCTAGATCATAGGGTCCCTGCCTGACCTTGACCTCTGACTCGGTCAGTTTTGAAAAAGCCCCATCCTTGACCTTAGGGAGAGTGGGTGCATACCCCTCCCTTTGCTTCCCTCCCATTATTCAGAAAGCAGTTTTCTACTGCTGCTAACCTTGCCCACTGACACAGCACATCCACCTGAGCCTTCTTGTCCAACTAACTCAACCAGAGAAGAGAAGGACTCTTTGGAGACACAAACAGGGAGGATCGTGTGTTGAGACATGCAGGCAAACAGAAGAAAGGGGCCAGGCTGCATGATGTAGACCCTACTGAGGTCTCTGGAATTTTACCCAATCACAATGGAAAGGTGAAGGATTTTAAGTGTAGGGGTTACATAATTTAATAATAATAATAAACAACCTCCCCCTGCATCATAGCAGAAGCAAGAATGAAGATGGAAACCACTCAGGAGTCTTCCAGGATAGAAATGATGGTGGCAGTGGAGACAGAATTAAGTGGACAGAGATATGGGTCTGGAATCACAGACAACAAGCAGCTGGAGGGTAGAGGGGGTGAGGAAAGAGAAGGGAAGATGGACGGACCATGACTGGCTTTCACAGATGGCCTCGCTGTCGAAGAAGTGGCAGACTAAGGAAGAAATGGGTCTGGGAGAGGGAAAGATCGGAATTCTCCAAATCTGTTTGGGATTTTAATCATTTCTGTTATTCATATTATGTGTTTTGCTATTATCTATGTAGCCCTGCAAATAGAGGATTTCAGCAAGAGGGGAGTTCCCTGGCTTTTGAGGCTCACTAGGCCTTAACCTCCATTTTATAAGTTTATGAGTTTGGCTCACTAGCCAGCCGAGAAATAAAATAGGACATGACTTATTTATATGGCAGGAAATCCAAAGCCATGTGTAATCTTTCTCTATCCTTTGAGTCTAAGTGTTTTTAGAGCTCCCAAAGGAGGTTCTGACAAAGAAAAGAAAGAGAAAGCCCTTTAACTTATTTTTAGTGTGACTATAACTGTAAATTATTAACTATGTGTAGCTTTACTTCCGGGGCCTGTACCAGAAAAGAGAGTTGTTTTGGTGGGGAGGGATAGGAAAGGGGGGAAAAAATAGAGAAAAGAAAGGCTGAGAGATCTAGGACACAATAAGGATCAAGAAGAGGCTGTTTCCCTTCGCAGTTGGGGCACAGAAGTTTCCTCCTGTGAAGATATCAAAAAGGTTTTCAGATTTAGCTCAGCTAAGCTGTGCACAAAGCATGCTTTCTTCCAAGGTGACAGGCTTAGAGACACCACAAAAACTAGGTCTCCCGGGAGATGCAAATGCCAGAGTGTGGTGTCCACAGACAAGTAGATTGCAGTGGGTTTTGCTCATTCTTGTACCAGGGTTATGAGAACTGAAGTCAGAGGGGCCTGGGTCTCTGGTTAATTTCCTTTCACCCCAACCACTCAGGATCATGTGTCTGTCTGACAGCGCCGGGCTCCCTCTACAGAGAAAGTAGCCTCCCTGAAGAAATCAAGATGCTCTTCAGCTTATCCTGCCTTTCATTAGACTAGTGTGGGAAAATAAACCTTTCTTGTAAAGTTTTCCGTAGACACAAAATGTCTGCCTTCTTGTGGAGGATGCTTGTTGTTAAGTGGTTCAGAGTAGCAGTGAAAGACCAAAGCAGCGAGTGTCTGCCTACTGCAGTCTTACCCCGCACACCGGCCCCTTGCTTAGCTGCATGAATGACTATTTTACACCATCACATTTTCCATAGAGTCAGTTTGCCCTTCTATGGGGAAATAAGCAGCATTGATATGTAGGCAAAAAATTGACTATTGATATATCTATATATCTATATCATACATACATACACACACATGGTATGTATATACATATAATATCCCTTTTCTGTATATACAAAACTATCACAACTTTGTAAATCAATTCTACTTAAAAAAGACTGCAGACATTCTTCCTGCCCCAAACTGTCGCTAATCATATAATATGGCCTATGTAATTTTCCGCACAACTTTATTTCTTCTACTGGTTAAAAAAAATAAAGGGGTGTGGGGATGGGGGAGTGCTACCTTAACAAGGAGAGATGTTCCAAGCCAAGATGAATTCTGTAATCGCCATTGATTTCATAGTGGTGCTAATAGATGGTTATTTTTATAATAATTGCAGCACATCATTATCCAGGCCTCAGCTGGAAACTGTGAGGAGAATTATTTGTTGTTATGTTTGCTCCTACATTATTTTGATTTGAATGCTTACGTCTGCATATCCTGCTTATTCGATAAGGAGAGGAAACCTTTTACCCTGCATAAGGAAAATACGGCAGTTTGAAAAATGTTTTCATATTTTGAAGCCAGTGACCCTAAGCAACTATCAGAGTTTCTCAGGACCTCCCTTGCACTAAGCACGCAGGTTGTGGAGTGAAGACTCCCAGGTGTGGGCTCTGGGTCTGCCACTCCTTGGCTACAGGCCCTTCCATTAGGATCTAACTTCTCTGAGCCTCCCTCTCTCCTCTGACCTCTGGTGGTACTAGCAGGCCCCATCTGCCTATCTCCCAAGCTGTGCAGAGTTTAAGTGTGACATGGTGGACACCACACTGAGCCTGATGGTTATTACACAAGAAAGGCGACAATTCTTCACATCAGGCCATAGGTGACGTCACCATAATTCTCTGTGCCAGCAAATAAAATACCTCTTTCACCCTGCAGAAGGTGTTCACCTGGTCACCTGCTGAGGCTCTGGCCTTAATTTGGTTTCAGACATGTAACAAATATTAATGACTATAGCACTGCTGGTGATGTGTGGCATTCATTTCCATTTTACAGGAACTGAGCAGAAGCCATTTTCTAAGAACAGACTGAGAAAATGCAAAGTCCATATTAATATTCATCATAAAAACAAAGTTAGGGGTCCTTAAAATATTGTAGCAGGGATGCCAAAAAAATTGAAGGCCAGGGTCTTCTGATCTCACCCCAACTCCAGCTGGAGTTCCTATTTTTTGAAAGAAAACTGGGAAGGAATAAAAGTAGCTTCTTTTTCATTCAACACACGAAGTTCAAATAGCACAGGGTGTTCCTACAGCTCAGGTCCACTCTGGATAAATGACAGGATCCCACAGAGGAGAGACCCAAAGGGTTTCTTTCTCTCTAATGGAGTTTACCTTCAAGTACATGAAAAAGGGAAATCTAGCCATGAATCTTGTGCTGGGAAAGGAATTACAGCCACAGCAAGAAGGAAGGTGGGGAGTGAGGAGGGAGTCCTTTGAGTCCTCCAAGAAAAAAAAGAAAGAAATGAAACACTTCCTTTGCTTCCCAAGGCATCATGCAAGCTACACCCTTCGGTATTCATTTGCATTGTCTATGAACTGCCAATTTATTTGTTTGTAACAGCAGCTTCTCTGCTATTATGGACACATGGGAATAAGATGATTATTTATAGGCTTCTTACTATCTGTCTTACTGGACCGGAGAGGTGAATTTCTAGAAATTGGGAGAACTGGCAAGGCTCCCATTGCATAATTGAGAAGGCCAGTGCCAGAGGGGGTGGGGGGTAGGGGAGAATTATTTACATACATTTCATTAGAACTCCTCAGGAAAGAATATCCAGTCCTGGCTCTGCTCTGTGTGAAGAATGCTTACTTGCTTCCACAGAGGGAATTTCAACCAAGCACATTTGGTCCAAAGAGGTGCCCATTCCATGGGCTGCCATTGTGAACATGTGGGAGGCTGAGATAACAGAGCTTAACCCTTCACTTCAAAAAAGAAACAGCAACTCGGAGGGAGGGGATGATCTCGTGGCAAGTTTATCTCCAGCCCACACGAGTGGGACTTGGGGTTGAGAGAGGATTCCTTCCTCTGAGCAGCACACTTGCCCAGCATATTCCTCAACCCAGAAGCCCCAGCCGGTGCTGGTAAATATTTGGCATACCTGTCTACCGCTGCCTGCCTCACATCCCTTTGGAATTGGACAAGATCTTAATAGCACACTTTGATCAACATTTGGGGGGGGGGAAATAAGCCTTAAATCGTCCTGATGTGACATCACTCCTGGCTTCCATCGTTCTCTTCTGTGCCCAGAAACTCAGAGTTGTGCTCTAACACTCATCACTTGTACCTATCCTTCCTTAGGCTCCTTTTCTGTCTTTTTTTTGTTTCTATGAAGAACGGGAGTGTGTGAGGTGTTCAAGGATGAGATACAAACAAAGGCAAAAGGAAAGAAAATAAAGAAACAATAGGGAAAAACAAGGGGAGAGATGATGGTGAGATGACTCTAGGTGTGTCCAGTGATGGTACCCAAAGATCCAGTGGTGAGTCCACACCAGCCTTGGGAATATGTGCATGTAGCCCTGTGTGTGGTTGACTTGCACACAAATAAAGTTACTTCTGCAAAATCATGGCTGCTGCACTTTTATCACATTTTATATTCCCCAAACAGTGAAAGAAAGACATTGTGATGAATCCTTTTTCAAAATGGTGTCTTCTCTACTTGGGATTCTTGGGGATCACATGCATCATCTCACCCACCTTATGGCCTCAGTGCTGGTACAGCACACACTCTCCCCGGGCTCAGCTCAAGGACCTGGGGGCTGATGAGAACCCAGATCATTTCACAATAGCTTCTGAAATCTACATGTTTTAAAAATAATGTAAATAGTAGCAAAAAATTACATATAATATAGCAAAAATGGAGCTAACTAATAGTTACATTTTGAGCCACTACTTCCCATGGCCCTTTGGATAGGTGGTGTCGCGCCATTATTTCTCCAACAATTCACAACTTTACCTCCATTTGACTTTGGTTCCTTCTCACCATCTCCTCCCCTTCTCTATTTTGGTGTGTTCTGGGCTTTTTCCTCTGAGCTTACATAGTTTTATGGTAAGCCCCTGAAAAATATCTTTGAAAAAGACCTTTGTGGAAATAGAGGGGACACATAAATAAGTTTCAAGATAATTAATACTATAAGACTGCCACAGGACACAGACTTGGGTTTGTCCTTTCAACAAACTTGCCTCCTCGACACAAGAATGACAAAGGAAGGTGGAACCAGCTCCATCCATCATTCCCACAGCTGTTGCAGTTATGTTGAGTTCTTGTGCAATCTGTGTAATTACAGCATCACCAATGCCAATCATTATTTCTCTCTTCTCTGTCTTTACCTTATGAATGAATGGCCCCAGAAACTTTTTTTTCTTAAATTAATAAGGTATCTAATGGAAGGAACCAGAAGATTTTTTTTTTTCTGGGTGAGTTACAGGTATGACACTGTTTTTTTATCATTTTGGTTTGCCTCCAAGTAAAGAGGCTGTAACCTGGGCTTTGAAAATGGAGAGCTTGGCTTGGTCCCCCTTCTGAGTTTATAGGTCTTAACATAGGAATGGGGATCAATCATCTGAGGCCAATTTGCTGGTACTGAAATGAACTAATGTATACATTATTATACACTACACAGAGCACAGCCCTGTAAGTGCTCAAATATTGTAGCCACAAACTATTAGTTGTTCCTATGAAATATTGTCTATTACTTTACTCCTGACTCAGTAGTAGAAAATAATCCCCCTGGACTGCCTTCATTTATGTTCTTTGTGGTCATCTCTACTGATTGAGAAGGCCAGAAATGTACTTCCTTTCCCCACTTTTGTCTCTCTCATTTCCTCTTCCAGCATAGAATCAAGTCAGTGGGCTTAAATAGGGACCCTCTTATCCACTGCTTCAATTGTTCCTACTTCTGTTTCTGTGAATAGACCTATTTAAGTAAAATGAAATGGCTAAAGATCCAGCTTAAGTCTAGTTTGGACCCTTCCCATCCCAAGAACATACAGGGTAGGTTCTTTCAGAGTAATGTAGAAAAACCAGTTAGGATGGATGCTAAAATTTCACACCTGCACAAAAATAAATATACGTGTGTGTGTGTGTGTGTGTATGTGTGTGTGTGTGTGTGTGTATAGGGGTTCATTGTTGTCAAAACCTGAATGAGATATGTATAGTTAACTTTGATGCAGAAGAGCAGGAAATTTTCATCAACATCTTCCACACTGGAAAGACCATGTCTGTTTCTTGAGCTTCTTTAGTGAACCACCACCTTGTTGGCTGACAGTTGAACTACCAAAGAGTAAATTTCACAGGCCCGGGCCTGCAGCATTAGCAGGAAGCTTGGTTTCCTCCCCTCTGAACTCCCGAAGCCGTGGTATTTTGCAGACTCCACTGGGTCTTCTCTTTTGTCTGTGTATAATCCATGCAGTGGGAGCAGGAGGAAAAGAGGGGAAGGAAGCTGGAACAGCTAAGAGAAGAGAGAGATCACCCCCCCTCAAATAATAATGACAACAACATCTCCTGTGTGTGAACCATTTTCTAAATGCCAACTGATGTATTCACCCTCCTATCATTTATATCACTTCAATTATGTCTTATTGCACACACAACAATCCTAGCAGAATTATCTTCACCCCCATTTTATGAAAATGAGGCTCAGAGGAAGTAAGTCACATGGTCGAGGCCCGACAGCAGCAGAGTGGTGGAGCTCAGTGAAAGGCATGTGGTCATGCTTAATGGAAATCGGAGAGCTGGACTCCAAAGACACAGCAGCCTCGCACTTCATGCATACTTTGGGGCTGGTTTCCTGGGGATGGCTGCCCCGATCCAAGAGAAGGAATGATTTTCTCACACTGATTTCTCATCAATGATATCTGTCAGCCTATATTTAGTAGACACCTATTATTGACAAACTGAGGAAAGTCTGCATACCAGATCAAGATTATTTAATGTTCTTCACAGAATATCAAAGTTAGAATAAACTTGACAGCATTCAGGCAAGCTTCTTTCAAAATACAGCCAAAGGGCCACCAGCCTAGATATTACAGAAACAGTTAAAATTCCAGACCCGCCAAACTAAAGGGACAAATGAAAACATATGTCCACACAAAATTACACGTAGACGGTCATAGCAGATTTATATATAATCACCAAAATCTAAACATCCCAAATGTTCACCAACTGGTGAATGAATAGACAAATGGTGGTCTAGCCCTACAATGGAATACTAATCTTCCATAAAAGTAACTATTGACCCATACAAGCAAATGGATGAATCTCAAAGGCATTATGCTGAACAAAAGGAGCCAGACACCAAAACCAGCAGGCTATGTGATCCTGTTTATATGAAATCATAGCATAGACATAACTGCAGAGATAAAAAAGCAAATTGGCAGTTCCCAGGGTGGAGGGAGAGAGAGAACTGACTTCAGTCAGGCATAGAGGAACTTTCTGGGATGATGAAAATATTGGTTGTAGTGGGAGTACATGGCTGCATGCCCACATGAAAACCCATCCAATTATAAAGTTGAAATTGGTGATTTTTACTGTATATAATTATATCTCAATGGAGTTGACCCAAAGATGAAAAAGGAAGGAAGTAGGAAGGAAAATGAGTTCGGACTATCTGTGCTTTCTCCCAAAATTTACATGTTGAAGCCCTGCTCCCCAGTGTGATGGTATTTAGAAATGAGGGCCTTTGGGGTAGGAGACTTCTCAAGAGTGGGGCCATCACAATGGGATTATAGAAGACAGCTTGCTCTCGCTCCCTGCCAGCACAGAGAACAGGGACCTGAACTCCACGTGAGCCAAGACAAAAGGTCTAAGAATGAAACCTGTATGCCAGTACCTTGATTTGGGTGCCAGCACCTTTTCAGCCTCCAAATTCTGATAAATACATTTCTTTTGTTTAAGCCACCCAATTGGTGGTATTCTGTTATGGCAAAGAAAAAAAGAAGGAGAAGGAAGAAAAAATAAAGGAAAGAGAAAGGCATCAAGAAGAGGGGGAGAAAGAGAAATCTGTCCCAGGGACACGGTGTCCATGGAGACCCTTGTGGTTTGCATGAGTCCCCAGGTCAGCTGTGTTAGTTTCCTAGCATGCTTGTATGTACACTCAGTTGTGTCCAATTCTTTGTTACCCACCAGGCTCCTCTGTCCAAGGGATTCTCCAGGCAAGAATACTGGAGTGGGTTGCCATGCTCTCCTCCAGGGGATCTTCCCAACCCAGGGATTGAACCCAGGTCTCCCACATTGCAGGCAGATTCTTGACTGTCTGAGCCACCAGGGAAGTCTGAAATGAAGGAGCTGCCACCAAATTAATGGCAGCTTAATAGAAAATTAATGGTGGCTTAATAGAAACAGCGATGTACTCTCCCACAGTTGGGAGACCAGAAGTTCTAAATCAAGGTGCTGGCAGGGCTGGTTCCTTTTAGAAGCTCAAGGAAGCGTCTGTTTCTGACCCCTCCCCAGCTTCTGAAGGCCACCAGCCCTCTTTGACTTCATGACTTGTAGACATATCACCCCAATCTCTGCTTTCATATTAACAGAATCCCTGTGTATTCTAAGAACACTTGCCATTGGATTTAGGGTCTACATCTTGAGATCCTTGATGTTAACATGGGCAAAGACCTTTTATCCAAATCAGGTTAACATTCATTAAATGATCATTAATGATCATTTCCAAATCAGGTTAACATTAACATTTCAATTACATACTTATCTGAGGGTAGGACACAATTCAGTCCACTGCACTGGCTACTTCCAACTGACTTTTTGGTTGGTTACAGAGTGCACATTTCTGCCTTCAGCCTCACTAAAAGAGGGCAGTACTGCCTGGGTAGGATTTAGGTGTATGACTTCCCCCTTGTTACCACCTCAGTTTAGGTTTGCCAGTTGCCCTGACTATCAGATACTAAGGATGTTGTAACAGGAAAGAGTGTAGGAATGAACTTCTGCTTTTCCAAAGCACCATGTGAATTCTAACCAGAGGGACAACTTTTCACCCTGTACAGAAGTACACTCACATTTGCCCTTTCCAGAATGTCTGGACATGTGCAGAAGTCCAAAACTAAATGCATCCATTTGCATGATTTCCTTATAAAGGAATGATGGGTAACACAGATCTGGGTTATATATACTTATATCTGACCATACCTGTGTTACATCAAGAACCTCAATTTATAATCCATAGTATGAGAATAATACCATGTTTGAAGGCAAAGTAAATTTTTTCTTGAAAAAGTGAAGCATAAAAAATAATGGTCTAGAAGAGGTTCTAGAAACACAAAATAATTGGGGGCCTTCAGACTCTAAAATATCAGAATAGCAACTGAAGTAACAGATGATCTAAAATGCACATAATTCTCTAGTGATTGAGCTGCTAAGTGAATGTGCATTGACTAATGCCATCTGAACACTTGGGGTAGTGAAAACATAGTAAGTATTTACTTTGGGTGAAGTACAAGGATATTTTGAAATTGACAGAGGAAGATCTACCGTGTTTTATGGGAATGAATGTACTTAACCAGGTAATGGCTGCCCAGCAAGAGATATGCCTGTGTTTAGGGAAGTAAACCCATTTTCCATGCTTCCTGTTGTGTCAACAGAACGTGTTATTTACAAGCCAAAATCCCCTTGCAGGGGTAGTGTTATTCTGGAATTGCCCCATTCTACTATCACTAGACTTCCACAAATGAGAAATACATGTTCTGAAAGTAGAAAGGAAAATAGAAAGAACTGGGGAAAATATGGTGTTCCAAAAAAAGTGACTATTTGGGTCATGCTTTTGTGATATCAGAATACCTTGAGTAGAAACCAACAGGGATGACAAATCTCCCATCATATATAAACTTAGGTATAACACATGGGCAGGGTTCACTAGTGATGTCATATGTTGCTCTGTACTCAGTTGACAGCAAAAGAAAATTTTCAAGTAGCTGGAACATGCTTTTGGAAGAGGAAAAGGGGTTTCACTCAATTTAATTTCCACTGAGGAAGGGTGGAGTTGTGAAATATCAAGGGAAAGAAAAAGATAAAAATTTACTCCATTTTTTTTTCAAATAAATACATAGTATCCACTACTTTGCTAGTCACTAATGTAAAGGGATAGAATCTCAGAATGAAGATTTCATGCTTCAGAAAGCCTTGAAGTCCACAGTGGTGGTGGAGGGGATGCAAGACCAAGACATCAACTGCTCCATCCAGTAACTAAAGGAGAGGTAACACCTTACTCTGTGGGACAGTTGGAAAATCTTGACATTATCTGGTCCCTGAGGACGCGCTGACCACCAAGAGCCTGGCCTCAATATACAGGCCAGGTCGGCAGTTACAGCAGACTCTTTCTCCAGGCATCTCTCCAGCTCAACAGCTAAGGGAGACTTGGGGAAAGCATTCTGCTCCTCATCCACCTGCGAGATCTCTGAGGACTTTAACCGCAGAATGATGACTGAGCCAGAGACGTTCAGGACGAATAACACTCCTGATGGTTCTCTGTCATTCTCAAGTCCGTGTGCATCAAAGGCATTCCTCATCACTGCGTGAAGTAAGAATGGGCATGTGCACACCATCCATATAAGAGCTGACTCATTTGAAAAGACCCTGATGCTGGGAAAGATTGAGGGCAGGAGGAGAAGGGGATGACAGAGGACGAGATAGTTGGATGGCATCACTGACTCAATGGACATGGGTTTGGGTAAAGTCTGGGAGTTGGTGATGGACAGGGAGGCCTGGCGTGCTGTGATCCATGGGGTTGCAAAGAGTCGGACACAACTGAGCAACTGAACTGAACTGAACCTTTAAGTGAATCTTTGGAGTGTTACATCTTGCTTGGTCTCAGAGTGAACTGTATGAAACGAGTCCAGTCAATTCCTAATGAATTTAGACAGCATGGTATTAAGGACCCCACGCCCCAATAAATGCTCACTACATCTTTTATGGGCTTCCCAGGTAGCTCAGTGGTAGAGAATCTGCCCACCAGTTCAGGAGACCAGGTTGATCCCTAGGTTGGGAAGGTCCCCTAGAGTAGGAAATGGCACCCCACGCCAGTGTTCTTGCCTGATGATCCCACAGAGAAGCCTGGCCAGCTACAGTCCAGAGAGTCACAGAGTCAGACACAACTGAGCATGCATGCACACATATAATCTTTTAAATAGACAATATTCTAAAGAGTAGGAGAGGAAAACTCTTGATTGTGAGACACCAGGACTCTTCACTTTTAGGAAAAGAAAGATTGCCTCCGTGCCATCATGTGGTAGCCTTTTGCCTGGATAGAAGTTGGCAGTAATTTTGGTTTGCTTCATCTTATCTTGTCAACTTATTCAATCTGTGACATTCAATAAAAAACCTAGCCACAGTGAGAGTTCCCAGCAGTAGGAATGTATAAAATTCAGTGAACTTGACTCACAGTCAATTTTTAGAGAGAGAGCTAATATAAAGAAAGTTAATGATACCTTCTGTGGTACATGCTGTCTAAACAATTTAAGAGTATTTTGGGGTGAAAAGGGAGTCTGTAAACAGTTTTAACATATCTTAGGAAAATCCATATCACTGTTTATCATATAGTCCACAGAATGGCAAACATCAAAATATGAAGTGAAATCATCAAATAGTTACTATAAAATATGTGATCTAGATCTATTTGAGTCTTTCAATTTTTCCAGCACTACCATCTATCTTCTATTTACATTCATTTTAGCTCTTTCCTAGTGCTGTTTTTAATTAATAAAAAGATAATAAGGCATGCAAGTTTTTAAAAAGTTTTTACAAACATTCACACTCACATTGTCTATAAATATAACATTGGTGTATACTTGATGGCAAAGATTTTTAAATTTCTGCAAACTGAAATTTTTAAATAGTCAAAGGAATTCCTATTCGTCAATCCAGTAACTGAATTCCTCTCTCTTGTCTGAACTGTTCATAATTCTGTCTAGCTGTCTCCCTTCAAGACCTGCTCTGAGTCAAGTCAACAAAGGAATTCCTATTCGTCAATCCAGTAACTGAATTCCTCTCTCTTGTCTGAACTGTTCATAATTCTGTCTAGCTGTCTCCCTTCAAGACCTGCTCTGAGTCAAGTCAAATGAGGTGAACAATAGTCGTCACTTGCTGGATCTTGGCAATATTCCCCATGAGCAAAAAATAAATATTACAGCTTCCCCACAATGTTCAGTATAGCTGTTGACTCAGGTCTTCACGGATGAAAAGGAAGGAAGAAAGACTGTGGGCTGGGAAACACTGTGTAGCGTGCAGTTTGGAGAACAGACTAGCTGCAGAAATAGACTCTTCAGCCACAGGACATGATGTCTGAGGAGCGAGGAAGATGGGTCCAATGTCCAGTTGAAAATTCCTCTGTGACTTCAGTAACAGCCAGTTTGTGACTGCTGTGTTTTTTGTTTTTGTTTTTTAAGTTTTAAACACAATCACGTATGTAATGTCCCACAGCACCAAACCTGGCGAAGAGCACCAGACATGAGTTCTCCTCAGACCTCAAAGAGTGTAAATTTCATCCTACCTGGAGAGAAAGGGATCACCTATTGGAAGCCCTGTCTACTCACAGACAGTCCCCAGCATTAGGTACACGATGTACTTGTTTAATAAGGACTGGGGGCCAACAAAACAGATTGGGTCACAGCTCACAAACCTATAAAACTGATCAACAGCCAACTCCATAACAATGCCATCTTCCTGAGATCAGAACTGAACATATATTGTGAACATTTTGAGGGGGGTTTCAAAAAGAGTGAAAGTTTTCATTTCCTGTTTCCTGATGTCCTGAGGGCTCCCCCCAGGTTTCCTCCAGACTAACCCACACCCCTAACCAATCACATGGCATTTGCTACTAGAGTGAGGGTAACATTCCCTAGAGGTGCAGTTATCCCAGTGGTGTATTATCTTAGGGAATAAAGGTAAGGAAACTATTAGCATCTTCTTTCTAAATCGAAAGAGAATATTGGAATTCTGGTTCACCAGGAAAGAATACAGATAAAACATCACATCAGAGCCAAAGTATTAAATACAGCCTGTCCTTCGTGGTGCTGCCATGAGACGCAGAGTGTTGACTGTACGGTGCCATTTTGCATAAGAAATTTGATCATCCATAGGTTTGGGTATCTGTGGGAGTCCTGAAAACAACTTCCTGCAGATACTGAAGGTACGTATGAAACTTTACGGTTGAGCTTTTTTGAAAAACTGGACCTCTGTCCCACTGTACACTCCTAGACAGTTTTCCAGTTACAGAGGTCAGCTGCACTTGTATAATGGTGATACCAGGTGTCTGAACTGTGGGCTCAGACAGCATCACCGGTGGCAGGACAGCCTGACAACAGGGGCCCCTGACCAGGCGCACTCCCTCGCCTACAGCACCAGCTGGAAGTACTCCTCGCAGCTACATCTGACCTGACCTTGATTAAAGGAAAATAAACCAAACCGTGGGGTGTTTTACAAAATGTTGGGGTGGGCTTTCCCAAAAGCCATTGTCTTGAAAAACAACAAAGTATGACCGACCTGTATATTGAAAACTACAAAATATTCCTGAGAGAAATTAAAGAAGACCGAAATAATTGGGAAATATACATTGTTGATGGGACAGAAGATTCAATATTGTCAAGATGTCAGTTCTCCATGAATTATGCTATAAATTCAATCCAACTCAACTCAGACTTTCAAGAGACTTCTTAGAGAAATTGGCAGGTTGATTCTAAAATTCATATGGAAGTGCAAAGAATCTAGAACATCTAAAACTCTGAAAGAGAACGAAGTCGGAGAGGTAGCTCCATCTGATTTTAAAAATTGTTGTAAAACTAAAGGGTGATATTGGTGTAAAGACAGATCAAAAGAACCAAATAGAGAGTCCATGAATAAATCTACACATGTATGGACAACTGATTTTTACACAAGTATGAAGGTAAGGCAGCAGAGAAATGAGAGCCATTTGAACAAACTATGCTAGCATGACAGTCCTATCCAAAAAGAAAAAATAATGCAAACTAAATTACAGGTATAAACATAAAATTGAAAGCTATAAAACTTCTAAAGTATATAGGAGAAAATATCTGTGGCCTTAGCCTAAGCACATATTTCTTAAATACCACATAAAAGTACAATCTATAAAAGAACCAAATAACAATTTGGACTTCACCAACATTAAAAATTTCTCTTCAAAAGACAGCATCAAGAGAATGGAAGGCCATAGAACAGGAGAAAATGCTTTGCAAAGCATGTGTGTGGTAAAGGTCTTAGATCTAGAATTCTAAACTTTCAAGTATTAGCAACAGGAAAACAAGCCAATGATAAAATGGGTAAAAGATATGAACAGATGTCACTGAGGAAGATAAACAAAT
This sequence comes from Redunca redunca, assembly GCA_006410935.1. NCBI lineage: Eukaryota > Metazoa > Chordata > Mammalia > Artiodactyla > Bovidae > Redunca > Redunca redunca. The sequence goes on from SJYQ01000441.1 coordinate 728,533, forward strand.
GACAAATAACCCAAGAATCTGCTCAGTGTCACTAGTTATTAGCAAATTACAAATGAAAAGAACAATGAGATTTTACTATACACCTATTAGAAAGGCTAAAATTTACGAAGACTGACCATACCAAGTGTCAGAGAAGGTCTAGAGGAACTGAAAGTCTCATAGTCTGTTGATAAGAATCTAAAACGATACTGCCACTTGAGAATATACTTTGGAAGTTTCTTAAAGAGTTAATTTTATACCTACTATATGGTCCGGCCACTTCTCTCCTGGAGTGTGTGTGCACGCACGTGCACACAGTCACGTCTGATTTGCAACCCCGTGGACTATATGTAGCCCACCAGCCTCCTCTGTCCATGGGATTTTCCAGGCAAGAATACTGGAGTGGCTTGCTGTTTCCTTCTCCAGGGGATCTTCCTGACCTAGGGGTTGAACCCGAGTCCCTCACGTCTCCTGCACTGATAAACAGATTCTTTACCACTAGTGCCACCTGAGAAGCCCCTCTCCTAGGTGTTCATGCAAAATCAAACGAACATATGCCCTTCTGAATTCTTATGTATGATGTTCATAAGGGCCTTATTTATAGTAGCCCCACAGTGAAAACAACGCAAGTTCCCATGGACAAATGAATTGTTAAATAAATGCAGTACTTCCATACAATGGATACGACTCAGAATTAAAAAGCACTAGACTGTTGAACTTTCAACAATATGGTTGAATCTCAATGATGAATTAAAGAAGCTCAACATACCAGAGTAAAATATTATGATACTCTTTATGTGAAGTTTTAGAAAATATAATTAATTCACAGTGACTAAACAACAGATCAGTGGTAGTCTGAAGATGGGGTTGGGTGTGGAGGGGTTAAGAGGACAGATTAAACATGGTAACAAGGAAGCTTCCGGAGATCATGTGTGCGTTCATTATCTTGATCATAGCAATGATTTCACTGGGCTGTATGTATCTGAACATCAAATTTTGCTCTTTAAATATATGAAGTTTATTATTTACATCAATAAAGCTATTTAAGGACCAAAAGGATGAGGACCACTCTGGAAGAATCTAAAGCAATATAACCAACTGTACTGCATGAACCTAGGTTGAATTTTGAGCTGGAGAAAAATCATATGAGACTTTTTTTTAGTTGGGGAACTTGACTTTGTATATTTGATGACACTATGGAATTACTGTCAGATTTCTTAAGTGTGCTAACAGTATTGTGGTTATACAGTAAAATACCCAATTTTTTGGTGATTCACAAAGAGTCAGACACGACTGAGCAACTGAACTGAACTGAAATAAATAAGAAAAAAATACAATGTATATGGCTTTGAAATTGTTTAGCAGAGAGAGAAAGAAAGTAAAAAACATTGTGGTGGGATCTCAGTGGGGACTGAACACATGTTCTTCATCCTGGGTCCGAGTTTCTGAACATTTATAAGTTTTTAAAATTGGGGGAAAAGATATGTAGTGTATGCGCTTACATTGTATCTGGATGAGAAAGAGGGAAAAGTTTCAGTCAATAGATAGTCCAAAAAAAAATATTACTCAGCCATAAAAAAGAATGAAATTGGGTCATTTGTAGAGCTGTGGATGGACCTAGAATCTATCATACAGAGTGAAGTAAGTCAGAAAAGCAATAATCATATATTAATGCATATATGTGAAACCTAGGAAAATGGTACAGATGAACCTGTTCGCAGGTCATGACAAGAGGGATTGGACAGTGGGACAGTGGGGAGGTTAAAGAGGGAGAGGATATATGTATACATATAGCTGATTCACTGGTTGTATGCCAGAAACTAACACAGCATTGTAAAGCAGTTATACTAAAAAAAAAAAGAGAAAAGAAAAGAAAAAGTCAACAGAGAATCTGAAGAAACTGCTCTGGGGAGAGAGCTGGGTCTTGTGTGAGATAGCATGTACTATGAATGTTGTAGGGTTCTCAGTGGGTCTTTGAGGGTGTATGCTGCAAAGGGAATTACAGAATGAGTTGCATCACAAATGTTCTTGATTGCATCAGAACTGAGATGCGTGTTACAGTTCTAAGTGATACACCGAGTCTCGGCTTGGCCTCCAAGGAGCACGGGTGCAAGTTTATTCGGGAGTACCAACACCAACCAGCAGAAGGAAGGAGGCCTGGGCCAAGGGAGAGGCGGTGCTGTGAGGCAGACTCCACAGGGTCTCAGCTGAAGGAGAAGGGGTGAGCCTTAGGCAGCAGGAGGCTCCACAGACAAGGCAGTTCCCACAGAGCGCCACCAGCTGAGAGCGGAATCCCCAGCATCTGGGGGAATAAATCCAGATTCCTGGTGACCCTGAAAGGGGATCCCGCTACAGGACAGCGAGACATCCCTAACACCCTGCCCCCACCTCCAGCTCTTGTGTCTGTTGTTCATACTTGTACAAGTTGCACAGGACTTGTTGTTCACAGTGCTTGTCAAATGACTGGTGAATAACTATGTAATCACTTCTATACATTGTGGTATACCGATTTCAAAGTTTAAATTTTATTCAAGTCTTAACTTTCCTCAATTCATGTCATAAAATGGAGAATATCAGTTTTATTTTCCTTTCCTGTTGTTAGCTGGAGAAAGCAGGCACTTTCTGAGGTTCAAGGGTAAAGACTGCAATACACTGTCACAAATGTCTTTACAAATGGCCTTGCCCAAATTCCACAACTATGAAGTGGAAGAGCAAAAATGAGAATTCGGGTTTCTGGATACCTGAGTCCAGTGACCTCATCTCTACACCCTTAATGTCTTTCTTAGTCCTAATAGTGACACAGAGAGCATCACATTTCTGACCACAAGGGAAGCTTGTCCCGAAACATCACTGCTGGGTATTAACTCCACACTGAAGCTTTCTGGCGGAACAAGTGGAATAGTCTGCCCTGTAACACCCGTAAGCCAAGCCTCCCAGAGTCCAGGAAGATGTAGAACTGCTCAGTTCCTTACGGTTACAGCTATTTTCCAAGTCTGAACAGAGTCTCCTCTCCGCTGGCCAGCTAATCCCCCCAGCTCCTTGATGGGCAGAGGTGTTTGCATATGAAGCCACCCCAAGGCTGTCTCTCTCTCATGGTCACTAGAGAATGAACCCCCTTTGGTCCTCTTCCTTGACTTGGATCACCTTCCACAGGGTGCGAGTTCTGGGTCTCATCCTCTAGTCTGTGTAGTCTGCGTTTTACATCTGTTCTGAACATCCATGAAAGGATTAGACCTTTCCCACTGCAAGGATGGCTCTCCTTTCAGCCCGTCTGTTTATGGGTATTACTCACAAAGAGTCTCTTCCTGGAGAGGAATCGCCAAGTGTCCTTTATCCCATGTTCTGTATAAGCTAAACAGCTAGAAGGTGGATGGAGAAGAATTGCCAAGTGTCCTTTATCCCATGTTCTGTATAAGCTAAACAGCTAGAAGGTGGATGGAGAAGAATCGCCAAGTGTCCTTTATCCCATGTTCTGTATAAGCTAAACAGCTAGAAGGTGGATGGAGAGGAATTGCCAAGTGTCCTTTATCCCATGTTCTGTATAAGCTAAACAGCTAGTAGCTAAACGCTGTGTAGTCCATGTTTTACATCTCTTCTAAACATCCATGAAAGGATTAAACCTTTCCCACTGCAAGGATGGCTCTCCTTTCAGCCTGTCTCTTTATGGGTATTATGCACAAAGAGTCTCTTCCTGGAGAGGAATCGCCAAGTGTCCTTTATCCCATGTTCTGTATAAGCTAAACAGCTAGAAGGTGGATGGAGGGAGACAGAGTACTGTCTCCCCACACAAAGATGAGGACACTGGGTTAGTCAGTGTTTACTGGCAAATCACAGAATTTCATGTACCTTCCCAATGAGGCTTAATGCCCCTCTCCTCCCCCACACCTAGTGTCTCTGGTCTACCCTTGACTTTCTCCAGTCAGTCAGTCATCATTTCATAAACACTTTGATAGAACCATCAGACACTGCAACCTGTTCATGCTTCAGACAATATCTACATTCCATTTATGTATTACTGATTTTTGTCCTTTTTTTTCTGCCTGTTCAAGCACACTTTTATTATTGGGGCATCTGCCTTGGTGTAAGTCTGTGTACCTTTGGGGAAAAGATAGCAACACTGCACCCTCTTGACAAGCAGCTGGATTTGGCAAGGAAATTGGACACAGTTTCAGTTGCGTGCAGAGGGTGTTTGCTCATTATTCTTAGTAGGGAATATAGACTTAAATAGAAAACATACTTACACAAATATGCAATCTGTGGTCAAGAAAGGGAATTTTCTGTCAGTTCCCTTTAGAAATACTTAGAGCTGTTTGTTTTTCTAAGCACTGGCAATTAAAGCCTCGGAGAATGAAAAGTTAAACAGCTCTGTGATTTACTCTTTTATTAGATGGGCTTTTTAGTTGAATGTGAAAATCAGTGTAGAAAAATAAGCTGTAGAATCAAAAGACTTCAACTTACATCTTAGCTTGGTTCCTGATTACTGTGACCCTGCACAAGTCATGTGAGCACTCTGCTAACTCAGGATTTCAACTTAGCATTCTCTGAATGTACTCAAAGAACCAACTTCTAGTCAAAATGTATTTATGGCTCAGATAGAGAGTTTTACTCATTGGGATGCTTCTATTTGTACCTCACTTTAAAATTACTTTCTGGAGTGTTACCCTTATTAGTTAAAATAATATTTTTGAGGTCATTTGTTACAGGTCTATTCCTGCCATCATAACCTTAAATTCCTGTAGGAGAGAAACTGTTGAGATAAATGAATCCATGATTATGTTGATGATCACTGATTGTAACATGCACTCTGAATAATTATAATAGTAAAACAGGCTGCTATGTGAGAGAAGCATGGAAGGAGAAAATTCAAGTTGGTGGATCAGTGGTGTAGCCATAGAAAGTCTGTTCAAGAAAATACATGAAGTTAACCTCAAAGATGGGACAGGAGTCATTTGGATGAAGAACTCAGGCAAAATACCCTTGTGGGCAGACAGACTAGTAGGTATGGTGTGTGCTAACTCCCTTTGTTGGAAACAAGCTTGAAGCACCCAAGAAGCCAGCACAGATAAATCTTAGTCAAGAGACTAACCAAGAGGCTAGAATTGCAGCTGGTCCAGAGACTATAGGGCAATGGGAAATCTTTGAAAGACAGTTTAGAGGGGACCAGGTTGTCTGATTTTCAGTTTTCATAGAGATCATCTTGGTTACTCTGAAGAGTACTGCTTAGAGGGAGGCAAGAAATGGAAGAAATGAAACCAGTTGGGACGCTACAATAGCACCCTAGGAACGGTGTCCAGTGCATCACTGTCTTCACCATCACCATCATCTCCATCAACCATGAACAGCTACCACCTGAGAACTTACAAATAGAACCCTCTGTTCTCTGTGCTTAAGTGTGTTAACTGGTTAATCATGCTTAAGACAAGGGTTGGGGCAGTGGGAAGAGAATAGATTCCATAAGTATTTTACAGATAATACTAGCTAACGGAGTAATAAACTACATATAAAGAGAAAATGTGAAGGAACAGCAGGTTTTTAAGAATGACCCTTAAAAGTTCCAATTTGTGCAACAAAGTTGATGGAAGTCACAATCCTGAGATAAAGAATATTAGTACTATTTATGTACATATTTATATCTATCTACCTACCAATATGGGGCTTCCCTGGTGGCTCAGAAGTTAAAGCGTCTGCCTCCAATGTGGGAGATCTGGGTTCGATCCCTGGGTTGGGAAGATCCTCTGGAGAAGGAAATGGAAACCCACTCCATTATTCTTGCCTGAAGAATCCCATGGTCGGAGAAGCCTAGTAGGCTACAGTCCACGGGGTCGCAAAGAGTCGGACACGACTGAGCGACTTCACCTTCACCACCTACCAATATACATATATACACAAGGGAATACTACTCAGCTATAAAAGAGAGTGAAATAATGTCACTTACAGTGACATGGATGTACCTAGAGATTATCATAGTAAGTGAAGTAAGCCAGAAAAAGACAAATACCATATGGTATCACTTACATGTGGAATCTAAAAGACAACACAAATGAGCTTATCTGCAAAACAGACACAGACTCACAGACAGAGCAGACTTGTGGTTACCAAGGGAGAGGAAGAACGGGGAAGGGATGGACTGGGAGTTTGTGATTAGCAGATGTAAACTACTCTATATAGAATGGGTAAACAGCAAGGTCCTACTGTTGAGCACGGGAAACTACATTCAGTATCCTGCAATGAACCATAATGGAAAAGAACATAAAGAATCCCTTTGTTGTATAGCAGAAATTTGTACAACACTGTAAATCAATGACACTTCAGTAAATTTAAAAGAGAGTATAAGTACAAAGCCAGGTTTTGCAAGAAAATCTCCACTTTCAACATGGTTTGAGATGCTGATTTGATTGTGGCAGCAGCCCTATGAAGTTGATGGTGATGATAAGCCTTGCATTAAAGATGATAAATATGTACCTGCACATAACTGAGAATAACCTTTACAGAAACTTCTTCAGGGCACTCTGCTCTGTGGGCCTGGACTCTATGTAGATAGTACTCCCACGCCATGAAGACTTTTCAAGCTTTATCTTTCTCCCATAAATAATGTATGGTGATTTCATACATCAAGATGAATAGAAAATTTGCTGTTAAAATTATTTTTTAAGACTCATTCATGCATTTTTCTTAGTTTATATCAAAGTTTGACATGGTTTCAAGAGTCAGATGAAACAATAGACCTCTTTTTTTTCATAAGTTATACTGGCTCTCTACATGAGCCTGGGCATTTTCTGTTGAGAGAATCTACTTGCATGCTTGTCATTTAACCATTTTGTGGATCTCTTTAGCACTTTCTAGAGAAAGTAGGCTTATTTTCTTAAGAAGGGAAGATTGGTAATTCCAAATAGGAATAAATGCAGGGTAGAAGTTTGGAAACAGAATCTTAACCATAGATGTAAATGATGGTGAAGGATTAGCTTTGGGTAATTGTGATTAGATTAGGATATGAGCTTATGAAGGTTGGAGGAGATGAAACTGGCATAAGTTTCTGGGGTCTTGCACTCCAGAAGAGTGGCAGGATTGAACTGTGCTGGTATCAATTGAAAGCCTTTGCAAATATTTTTAGTCAGGTCACCCTTGCTTGGAAAAGGGAGAACAAATTTATTTTTTTAAGGGAGCTCAAACCTGCTCTGGGTTTGTATAGTGTTGGTGTGATTTAGGATGATACTAACTTGGGGTTTGCATAAAAGGAGGTAGAATATTAAGAAAGTGAGTCCTTGGTTTTTCCCTTACTTTTCTTTCTTCCCATTCCAGTCCATCCACATGTTCTTTTATTTTTTCCTCTCAATGTAGTTCTCATTTGTCCCCTTCAGCCCCCCTGATCACTATTATCCTAATCTGAGCCATTCTGCTTTCTAAAGGTGAATTTTTAAAGTGATATCACTATTATCCTAATCTGAGCCATTCCACTTTCTAAAGGTGAATTTTTAAAGTGATACTTACTGATGATTCAGAAAAGCTCCAGGAAGGATCTGAATTGAACAAACAAAATGCATATATATTAGTAGTTAAGTCAAAGTCAGCATTTTTTGGTCAAAAAAAAAAAAGCAAAACTCAAAGCCTGAACATGTCATTGGGTTGTCATGGCAACCATTTCTTTTCCTTTTTTTTTTTTTATTGTGAGGAGACAATTGGGTGCTGACCTAAGCATTAACCTATGCTTTTTGAAAGAAAAGCTCCCATCCTTCCAGAAGGGCAGGGTTGTTGATTTTTAGTGTTGCTTCAGGCTCTAAAAGGGTCACTCTTGATAGTTACGCTCTCTTGTCTAGTGAACACATGATGGGGGGTAAAGAGTTTAAATACCAGAGCCCCAGGACAACACAGTCCATCCTTCCCCTTGGCCAAATGAGAAGAACCCCTTTTACAGGGAATCCACAGGAACATTGCACCTTTACTTCTTTCTTTCAGGTACCCTTCTGAGTCTGTTCTCTGGGATATCCCAGGGACAAAGCCAAAGCCCACAAATAAACCTCTAATCTTTGTGTCCCCCATATTTCCTTCCTTGCCAGTATCAATGATGCCCCTTGAATTTGCCACCCACAGTGCTAGGTACTGGGGATACTACAGTGAGCTAAGCAGATGCTTCCTGGTGGCAGAAATAGATGCTAATCACACACACACACACACACACACACACACGCACGCATTTAGATGTGAATTACTGAGATGGCTTTGGGAGCCTGTAACAGGATGGAAAGGCCTAGTCCTGTCTAGAGGAGTCTTGGATAAGGAGGTGATGCTGGAGTGGCGGGCTGAAGAATGAACAGATGAGGGAGGCGGTGTGGGAAACACTGCCGGGAAAGGGATCCATACAGGCAGAGGCCCTGTGGCAGGAGAAGACCTCCCTGTTGACTCAGTGGTGAAGAATCCTCCTTCAGGGGAGGAGACCTGGGTTCAATTCCTGGGTCAGGACGATGCTCCAGAGAAGGAAATGGCAACCCACTCTAGTATCTTTGCCTGGGAAATCCCACGGACAGACGAGCCTGGTGGGCTCCAGTCCATGGGGTGGCAGAGTTGGACATGACTGAGCGATGGACACTCACACACTCTGGCAGGGGAAAGCAGGGCAGATTCAGGGAAGTGAAAGAGGCCAGTGTGGCTGGGGGCATATGATGAACTGTGACATGGAGATGAGTGAGTGGCTTTGATTTAGGCTTGGGTTTGTCAAATGAGTGAAAACCATCTCATCCATCAACCATATACGCAACTTGTTCCCTGTACCAGACATGAGGATGCTGAGATAAATTAAAACATGGTCCCTGCCTTGAACTGCTCACTTTTGAATGCTCTCTCCCTCCCTGACATGCACAAAGCATTCTGGTTCTGTTCCTAGTGTAGGGGACGATTTATCTCTGTGCTTTATATCTTCTGTTTATTAGCTTTGAATGCTTTGACTGGATCAGAGGAGTGCCTCCAGTTGCAGGACTGGGGAAGACAGGAAGCCAGTGCAACTGCTAGAGGAAAGATTATCTGGAAAGACGGGAAGAAATGCAGCTGTTTGGAAGCAAACAGATGTGGTTACACCCTCCAGCGCACATAAGTACCAGGGAGGCACCTAGACCATGGGTTCAGGGTTTAAGAGGTAGGACCTCTTATAAGTCATCTCCTCTGCCGCAGCTCTGGGAAGTGAGCCCATCATGAGCTCATGGGGCATCACTATCCACGCTTGCAAATGTTAGTGAGCTACTTGAGAACCCGCAGTAGTTAGTAAGTGGCAGATCCCACCTCCAGACCCAGAACTTTTGACTCCAGTGCGAGTGCACTTGCCGTATGTTTCACTGCTCTTGGCTGCACAGTATATATGTCCTAGATTGTATTCACTCATCTGTCCAGCTGCTATGAACTGAGTACTTGTAAGTTCTAGGAACTCTGTAGATTAGGTCAAAATATATGGTCTGTGCTATCATGAGGATAGTCTATTGAGGGGATACTTATTTATTAAATAGACACTCAAGTGAATAATCCTAATTTGTGATTGATATGATGAAGGGCGATAGTATGTTCTGTGTGCAGGCAGAAGAGGAAGGGCATAGTTTCCATTTGAGGGTCAGAGAAGCCCTCCTCAAGGAAGTGAGACTGAGACCCAAAAGGCAGATGAGAGGGAGCCAGGAAAAGATGAGAGGGAACAGCGTGTGAAGCAGAGGGAACAGCATGTGAAAAAGTCTTGCAGATGGGCGGTGCACTGCATATCTGAAGCACTTAGATAAGGTGAGAGAAGGTGCAAGGAGGACCCTGCAGGGCTCCTGGGCCCATGTGAAAGACTGTCTCTTCATCCAAAGTGCCATGGGAGGTTGAGTTAATGCAGTAAGACAGCTGGGGCCCCCAACACTATATGAGACCTGCAAAAATCCCTCTTAGGTCTGCTAAGAAGTGTGGGCAGGTTCAGAGGGAAGATTCAGGAAGTAGAGATGGAGGCAAGACTCTAGGCCCTCGGGAGTGAGTGGGTAAGAAACTGTACTTTTGAGACCCATGATCCAGGACTTCAGAAACAACCAGAAAAGAACATGGATCTGGTGACAGTAAGATAAAAGCATGAACCAGCCGGCCACTCCTCTTCAGCCTTCCTCACTCCCTCTTGTTCTGTTTCTTCCTGCAGGATGAGTGTTATTTCTCTGCCCCCATCTCAGAGCCCTTCACCATTCCAGTAAAGGGCACGGGCTGAGCAACTTTTTATCTACAATTTTCTGAGCAGCTGGATTGTAGTTATTTTCTCCTGTTGGATTTAAATTAAACCTTAGTTGAGATCCTCACTGAGGAGTTCAGAGCACAAGTTACCCCTGGGTGGGCAATTCTGGCCCTGAGGTCTAGCTGTTAGCCACCCTGCCCATCAGCCATGGCCACCGTTGGCTGAGTGGGTCCCACAGCACACAGTGGGTCCCACTGAGTCAGAAGAGAAGTTGAGGAGCCTGTGCCTGTCCACACCCACAGTGCTGCACCAGGGACAGTGGAAAAGCAGGGAAGCAAAAATTATACATAAAAAAAACTATGAGCGAATGCAAGGGTAAAGGCGAATCTGAAGGGAAGGAAGGGAGCTGCCACCGGTCAGCAGTAAGATGGGGAAGGTACAGTCCAGAGAGGACAGAGGAAGACAGACAAAACTAACAGCCAGAACTAAGAGGAGGAAAGACAGCTGCTGCATGACGATCAAAACCTGCCAAAGTTCACCAGAAAGTCATTGCCAATGTCTCTGAAAACAGAGAAGACTCCCCTTTTTATAAGCAGCTGACACTGTCTTGTCAGTGACACTCCAGTCTCAATGAACACTTTACAAGCCCAATTTAAAACACGTGAACTATTCCCAAGAGATGCTAAAACTCTCTCTCTCAGCCATTAATTCAGCATCAGTATTTTCACTGGATTCCTGTCTTTTTTATGTTCACAAGAACCCGAAAGATGACTTTAAAAGTTGGCAAGATGAGACAGCTTTGCACTTCTATAAGTGGAATATTTCAAACGACAGCTTCAGAAGTGGAATATATTAAGTTCAGATGTTTCTTTCTAATGCCCTGGTTTACTTGCAGAGTGATACAGAACATCATCGTATGTTACCTAATGTGTTCCCCAGTGATGTACATGTCAGTATTTTCATATTATAAGACAGGATCTGACACTGCCTCCTACAAAATGCTGCTAGGTTCAGTCTTGAAGAATATGGCCAAGGATTCCTGGAGAGCCAGGAAATCTGGCAGAAATGTATGTGTCTGCAGGCTGACAGCGGGGTGGGGGAGGGTGAAGGGGTTCACCTTTGTATGTTAAATCACAAGGCGGGGACCTAACATTTGTGGGGCTCTTGAACCAGCAGGAATGGTAAATAACCTTCTAGATAATACAACAGAACAGACAGTGCCAGTGTTGGCTATATAAAAGAGTGAAACTCCTGCCTTGTAGCTGGAGGAGGGAAAAAGCTTGAAATCAAAATTGAGGGATTGCAGGGCTGGTGAGGGGGAGGGGCAAATCCTGTGTATCAGTGTGTAGGCTGTGCTCATAGGTGCCCAGCAAAATCAGAAGCGACTGCCTGGAAGAGTTAGCTATGAGGACGGCCTACAGCTCGTTAGGATGGCGTGGGGAGAGAAACCCCAAACTTCCCAAGGATGTGGTCAGCTGCAATAACAGCATCTCTCTGATGACATGACACAATAGACAAAGCATCAGGCTTTTGATCAGGAGAGCAGAGAACTGAGATGTAGGTGATTTCAAGCATGGCATAATCACTTATTTCATGCTCCAGAAATTGATTTGAATTCACCTGGAGTGTGTGTCCTTATGTCCCTCCAAAGAAATAATGTGATTGTGTATCGACTTGACATCATGTCTGCCTGGAGATACTAAATGAGCAAAACAGAACAGTCAAACGAGGTCTTGTCCAGTAGTCATCCAGTTTCCATTACTTATAATTTCACGCCATACACCTGTCCACAGAGTGTGTCCCAAAATATCTGGAATGTGTGTCTGTATTCTTTTATAAATATCGTCTGTCAACTCTTTACAAATCGCCTATTCAAAGATAACAGGTTTGAATGGAACAGCATGAAAATTATCTGCCAAAGAAGGGGCCATGTACTCTAATAAAGACTCTTTCATTTTTTTGTGCATGCCACCAGGCAGTATACTATCTTTTAATATTCCAAATGGTCAGAAGGTCTCTATGGTAGTGGTAGAATGAGAGTTTTTATATCAGACACTCTGGTAACAAATTTCTTGGGTTTGAATTTTGACTGACTTGTCAGAGGTGAAGTGGTTTGCCCACAGTCACCAACCAATAATCCAAGGCCGAGTTTGAAATCACTTCTAACAAGAGAGATCTTGTTTTCCCATTCCACCATCCCTCCAGAAGATGCGAGTATCTGTCCTCATCATTATACTGAATCCTTTTGTTGTCATGCATTATTTCATTACTGTGCAAAAGCCTTCAGCATGTTGACCCTCTGGACAACTGAGGAAGTCTTACTGAAAACATCCTGTCTCATTGCCATCCATGTGTCATTATTATTTCTCACAAATATGGTGACTCTGATTAGGAACCAAGGGGTCCAGGTGGCAAGCATCAAAAACACTGGTCTTAACTGCTAAGAACTTGCAGTTCAATTTAGACACATGGGTGTTCCAGACATTTGTCAGATAATAACGTATGCTTTATCTCTACTCTGCCTACATCAGACAGTTTTCATTTTTGTTGTACAGACTTTGGGATGTCATGAGAACTGTGAAACTTCTCCCATCCTACCAAAGACTCTATAAAAGCCTCCTTGTCCCAATTTTCAGTGGTCACCTGGGAATGCACTTAATTGGTTATTTCTTATAATAGTCAATGACAGGATAAGGGTTTGAACAGACTTTCAAACAAAATAGAAGCAAACTTAATGAGATGTTTTTCCCTAAAATAGGTTGTCATTCAGTGGATTCCGTAAGAAAGATGATCATTTCAAAGTGTAGTAATACTAAAGGGATATGAAAGAGAACAACACAAAAAACAAGTCATTTTATGTTATAGCTAATAAATCAATCACCGATACTGACAGCCTTGGCTGAGTGATTCCTACATGCTAAGCACCCTCCTGTGTATTTCACAATGGCCCACCAATTCGATCCCAACAACCTTACAAGATAGCTAGCATTATGGCCTCAACTCTAGAAATGAAGAGCTAAAGACCCACACATAATAGCAGAATGACGACGACGGTGATGATAACTAACAGACTACAGATAATCGCTTTCCTTAGAACAATCCTCCATGAATGCCAAGACTTCTAATATCCAATACTTGCTTCAAGTGCAGAACTTACTGTGCACCCAAAATTTAGTGCAGTGCAGGCAGAGAGTTTATTATCCAGTCAGCTCTGCTGTAACATGATGTGTGCATTCTTAGAAGTCCCCATGCTATGCAAAACTGCACAATCCAAGTACTAGATTTACAGGGGAAATGGGGTTATAGGGACGCTTTAAGTACAAGGGGACTTTGGACTGAACATCAAATGCAAAACAGGGTATCAGAGGTGAAACAGGTGAGCAAAGGACATGGCCAGGGGGCAAGCAGGCAGGGCCAAGTAGACACTGTGAGAAAAGGACTGATGAGCAGTGTCGACACATTGCAGGTCTGATTCTGGGCTGGGTTCCTTCTGCCACTAGAATGTGGTTCCCTGACCGCAGAAAGAACGCTCTGCCACTGTCACGGCACTCTGTGTGGCTACTTGGTAGTGGCCTATCACGGTCCACCACTGTGGATTCCTCTGTATCTATGGGTTTCACATCCATGGATTCAGCAAACTGCAGGTGAGAAATATTTGGGGGAAAAATTTCCAGAAAGCTCCAGAAAGCAAACTGAATTTTCAGCATGTTGGCAACTATTTACATAGCATTTACATGGTATTTATAACTATTTACATAGCATTTGGGCTTCCCAGGTGCCACAGTGGTAAAGAATCCACCTGTCAATGTAGGAGATGCAAGAGACACAGGTTCTTTCTCTGGGTCGGGAAGATCCCCTGGAGAAGAAAATGGCAACCCACTCCAGTATTCTTGCCTGGAAAACCCCATGGGCAGAGGAGCCTGGTGGGCTACAACCTATGGGGTTGCAAAGAGTCAGACATGACTGAGCAGCAGGTATGGGATGGCACATGGCATTTACATTGCATCAGGTATTATAATTAATCTAGAGATGATTTAAAGTATATGAGGGTACATATATGTAAATACTGCATCATTTTATATAAGGGACCTGGGCATCCTCAGATTTTTGTATCCTCAGGGGGTCTTGGAATCAATCCCTCATGGATGCCGAGGGTGACTAATCTCAGTGAAAATGCCAGTGGTAAGTGGATGATGCACCAACACTGAAAAAGAAAAGTCTCTGTCACATAGCCTATCTGGAAAATATAGCTACCAGTGAATTTATAGCATGTGGTTGTTAAGGACTTGTCCTGGAATCTCTCACAACCATCTTAAATTAAACTGATTCTGAAACTTTGACGGAAGAGTTGGCAACTTTCAAAGTTTGTTCAGGAGCAATCTAGACTTTTTGAATTTCTTAGTATTTTAGCAGGCAATACTTACAGAAGGAGAACTCCAATAACCCTCACTGCTACATCTATGTATAAAGCAACAATGACATCTCATGGTGCTTTGCAGTCACATTTATTTGACAATGAACTTTTAGACCAAGATGAGAAAATGCACAGGGCAGATTTAGCTGGGCTTTGCCTGGCCCTGAATTCAGTACAAAGCTGTCTCTCTAATGGTGTACTTGCTGATACATGTCAATCAAACAGGACATGAATAGGCCTGGCTTTTTAGACCCTACATTCTAGTTAATTACTAAGATGTACATTAAAAGTTTAAAATATATGACAGTGAATACTAAGGAAGACTTATCTTAAGGTCTACACACCAATATCCTAATATAAATATTCAGCAGAATATAAATATAGGCAGTTCACATTTCATGTATACATGTTTCCCAGGCATTGTACTAAGCACTTTCCATATATTAAATGAATTAGGTCATCAGAGTCAGCATTTGAACCCTAAACTATTGTTATCTTCAGTTTGGAAATTAGGAAACTGAGAGCTAGAGGTTCTGTTTATCAGACTTGAAGAAAACTGCTTGGTAGAGTAATGCGCAAAACACCACCTGACTTGGAACGCTTTGCCCACATTTTCCTTAGTTGTACAAGCTGGGTTACACATGGTGCTTGGGAGGAAAGCCACATTCAACCAAGGAAAAGAAACTGGATTCTGGAAATGTATTGGAGTTGATAATAAAATTCAGGCTTAAGTATCCGAACACTGCAAGGCAGGGAGCATCCTTCCTACAAGCTCAAGCCATCAAGGATGAACCATGGTGAGGCAATGAGCCTCAGACAGCCAGATGGGACAAGGGCGGTCTGGGATGTGGGGCAGGGGAAGGAGCTGCCCCAGTAAAGCTGTGTGTGCCAGACCCCTATGTGCTGGTAAGAGAGAGCAAAATCAACCACTAGCACCTTTACATCTCTCAAGAAATTATAAAGAAGATAAAGAAAAATGGTATAAAATATCCAAACAGGGTAATTCTACAATCCGCATTGCTCATTTGACAATCAGCATTGGATAAAACAGGAATAGCCTTGAGACTA
Organism: Redunca redunca; assembly: GCA_006410935.1. Classification (NCBI taxonomy): domain Eukaryota; kingdom Metazoa; phylum Chordata; class Mammalia; order Artiodactyla; family Bovidae; genus Redunca; species Redunca redunca. The sequence continues at coordinate 744,165 of SJYQ01000441.1, forward strand.
AAAAATAAATAGTTGTAATCTGCCACAGATTACCACGCTGAGCTTCCTGCGTCATACAGCAGCTTCCCACTAGCTACCTGTTTTACATATGGTAATGTTTCTGTTTCACTGCTGATCTTTCCACTCATCCCACCCTCTCCTTCCCAAGTCTGTTCTCCATGTTGTGTCTCTGTTCCTGCCCTGCAAATCGGCTCACCAGTACCATCTTTCTAGATTCCATAAATATGTATTAATATATGCTATTTGTTTTTCTTGTTCTAACTTCGCTCTTTATAAGGGACTCTAGATTCATCCACCTCACTCGAGTAGGGAGTAAGGGGCGGGGGGAGGTTCAACAGAGAGGGGACATAAATGTACTTATGACCGACTCACATAAGCTGTATGGCAGAAGCCAGCACAACATACTGTAAAGCAGTTATCCTCTAATTAAACATAAATTAAAATTAAATGTTGTAATTTGCTAAAAAAAAAAAAAATTGTACTAAAAGGGCTGCTAGGGTGAAAACTCAAGAGTCAAAAAGCAAGCATCCCACCAAAGGCCAAGAAGAAAGCAACTGAGTTCCCTTCCTGGGGCTGAGCAGGGTTGTATCCCCATGTACAAGTACCTCTGGGTTCTCTGCAGACTGGGGTCTTCCTGTCTTTCTACCTATGTAACTTATTTAAAAATCCTTTCATAATACTTACTACACACTAGGTCCTATCCTACTTTACAGATAATCATTTAATCACCACAACAACATCATGAGGTAGGGGGGGTCATGTTATCATCCCCATTTACAGATGTGGAAGCTAAGGCAGACAGAGGCAAAGTAATCTGTCCCAGGTCACAAAGTGAGTAAACAGGAATTGAACTCAGATTAACTCTGGAGTCTTCATTCCTAACCACTCTGCAACATAAAGGATTTAGGGACATAGAAATTTGGTCAATGATATTCCTATTGATTTTCACAGATTCCTGAAATATCCCCCGAAATTACAAAAATGTCAAAACAAGTATCAAAGTCTTGACAGATTCTAGCTTGAAAAGAACACAATTACAGACTCCATAAAATAAGCAACATTGCTACCAGAGTCCTAAATGACTAAGTAGTCTTTCTTGAGGAAAAGCATGTATGTATACACATACCGGCACAAGTATTTACATATGTGTAAAGTTCACAAGTTATGTACATAAGTCATAAACTCAATAAACTGCAGATGGTTTCTTCAACTGCAAAATTTGCTTTTGAGTGGAGAAATAGAAGGAAAGCTTAAGATCCCATGGGTCAGTTTAGATCCCTTTCTTTCTTGGACTGGCTAATCCATGGTTTGCAAAGCCCTCATTAGCAGGATGACGGCAGTGACCATGGGGACAAAATGGCAGTGCCTAAGTTCATAAACCTCTGTTTCAGGGTAAGAGTTTCCTGGACACGGTGGGCAGCAGGGTAGAGTGGAGATGAAAGCCTAAAGGTATTCTAATAGGAAAAGATGCGCTTTAAACATATGGTCTAGTTCACAACCAAAAGGATCATTAATTCAATATTGTTTTGTCTTTATATTTTACATTTATTATGCATTATACAGTTAGCGGCTGCCAGCTCCTGTAAAGCATTCAGAAACATGCACATTCAAATTAATGTTTGCTGGAAAACAGTATTCCTTCCAGATGAAAAGCAAAGTCTCTTTTAATTTCTTCTCCAGAGACCCAGATTGAAGAACTAAGGTCAGAAATGGCCAGGCAGCTAATAGATCTGATGGCAATCCCTGTGTGTTTAGAGAAAGGCTGTCTGACCACTGAGTCATCAGGAGGGAAAAGGTGCCCCTTATACAAACACAGGAGCTCATCCACTGTGTGTTTCTTAAGTGCCTACTGTTCGTCAGCACTGCAGACACAGTGACACCGCTACGCAACATCACTGCCTTCACTGAACTTGTGGCTCAGTCCAGGAGATGGGCGTTCAGACGATCAGGTTAGTGGGTAGAGGATTACAAACAGGCAGCCATGACCTAAAAACAACAGTGTTTTGAGGGCCTGTATGTAGAAGAGGGCAGCAGAGGACAGGATGGTTAGATAGCATCACCGACTCAATGGACATGAACTTGCGTAAACCCCAAGAGACAGTGAAGGACAGGGAAGCTTGGCGTGCTGCAGTCCATGGGGTCACAAAGAGTTGGAGATGACTTAGTGACTGAACAACGAATGTTGTTAAAGAAGCTGGCTGAGAGTTAAGGTCGTGGGGGAGGCAGGCTGGAATGGATGTTCTAAAATGTAGAGGAACATTCCACACAGAAGGAAACAATAATAATAAAAGTCACACGCGTGCATGTAGAAAAGTCTTGAAAGGCTGAATAGGCAGAGAATCTTCAAGAACTGAAGGGGGGCCATGTGGATGAAATCCTAGGGAGAGAGAGGGGGAGAGGTGAGGAGAGTGGTGGGCGATTAGTCTGAGAAGCCAGACAAGGGGAAAGACCACGTGGGCCCTTGTAAAACCCATTAAAAATGAGGATTTTGTCCTCAGACACATAGGAAGACACCGTTGTGGAAAACCATGATCAAATGCATTATCAAGAGGCTAGGTTTTCCACTGATGTAAAAGGCTATAGGAACTGGTCACTTGAACTTTTCTTTTTAAATGTACTTGAAATGTACTTATTTATTTACCTACCTATTTTTTTTACCTGTTTTTATTTATTCATTTATTTTCAGCTTTATTGAGGTTATCACTGGTTAATACAAATTGCATATATTTAGGTTCTATAACATTTTTTAAGAGGTACAGTGTGATGATGTAATATACATATGTAGATTTTGTGACATGATTTCCACAATCAAGTTAAGGAACACACCCATTACCTCACAGTGAGTCTAGGCTTTAGAAGTCATTAAAACCAAAGACATATCTAAGTGAATGGTGGGCTATGACTCATGAAGGCACTTCATAAAAGCAAATGGACCAAGTCAAGCTGTCTGTAGCTTTCCCCTTACTGATCTTACTGTTCCTCACCCACTTCAACCCTCATCTTTTCCACTTTAGGCAAGACAATGATTTAACACAGTGAAGAATGAGTGAATGGGTGGCTCTACTGATTTCTCAAGAAGCAAAAGGATACAAGGACAGCTACGAGTACCATCTGAACTACACATAACACGTCAGGGCAAGGTTTTGTAGCCCCTTAGCAACTGTATAAGCCAACATCACTAGGTCTTGGTCCCTTGCCCACTGATGCTTTGTAAACCAGAATGAAGCAAGAAGGGCTTACTTTCCAAGGAAACTCAGCTCACTACTCTATAGGCATGAAGAAAGTGAACCCTTTCAAAAAAAAAAAAATACAGAAAGATACATATGTTGACATAACGACTTTTTCAAATAAGGTCCCAGGGTATCTGTGCAGTAAGAGATCATGTAATGTTAATTGTTTTGTGAATGTATGGGGGGTAGGAAAAAACTACCCCTTACTCGAGATTGCAAATATGACCTTCATGGTTTCATATCCAGTTGCCATTCTGCATAAAGGTACTTCAGATCTGACGCAAGGTTGATGCTGAACATCTACAAAGTAGACTTTTCCAGGATAGACCTGCACTCAGAGCTACCCAATGACTTTAAAATCAATGATATTTATGTATAAACTCTCTAAGAAATGTGCAGAGCCATTCTGTCTCCCCAGAGTTGATGCTTCCTCTCCCTGTCATAGTCGTGCTTGGCATCATGTTAGGTGTTCGGCCTCCCTCTGCAGTCATTTTATTTGTAATAGTGTCTTGTGTGTTATGTCTCCTAGCTCTACATACAAACCACCACGCTTACAATCTCCATGAACCTAAGTGCATCAGTGGCGCTGGGGATGCTATACATGCCGAAAGTATACATCATCATTTTCCACCCTGAACTCAATGTCCAGAAACGGAAGCGAAGTTTCAAGGCCGTGGTCACGGCAGCCACCATGTCATCACGGCTGTCGCACAAGCCCAGTGACAGACCCAACGGTGAGGCCAAGACAGAGCTTTGTGAAAACGTAGACCCAAACAGTAAGTACCTCTCCTTTCCTTCCATCTCCTCATCCTGCATCAGGAAGCTCTAGCAGATGTGGTGTATGCTTGCCTTTCTTTGGAGAAAGGCCATGCGCGCTCTTGTCTCCTGGGCTGGGTTGCCTTGGTGAATGCTGCCGTTTGCTCCTAAGAGTGTGCTCACCACTTCCTTTTTGCTCCCTGTCGGGAAGCAGCTTTCAGAGGCTCTGCTTCAGATGTGTGAAATCTCCCCCCTCCCTGGCTTCTTATCCTTTGGTCCCAAGCCCTCCAGCTGACAACAACACAGCTGTTGAGCCACCTTCCTTGTTCCCTTCCTCTTAGGGGATCAGCTTCCTGCTAGGGAACCCTGGGCACCCCATGGAACTGTAGCAGTAGAGATGAAGTTGAAATATTTAAGAACTTTGGAAGCATAACTTCTTTCCACTGGAGCATGAATGTGGAGAAACTTACTATTCTTTACTAAGGAAGCCTTCTAGAAACAAAAAGCACATCAGATATTTAATAGAACAGGCAAACTTCTAATCCAGGTACACAGGCCCAGACAGCACCGTGCTAATGGCCTCCCCATGTGGGAAAGCATCTACCAGATCACTGCAGAGGAGTTTTAGCCCATGAAAAATACAGTATTAGAGGTGAGATTAAGGATGAAATGCCAGATTTGATATCTTTGTGGCCTGTCTGCAAATCCTGCATGGCCTTTAGCCATCCCTGTAAATGACTGCAAAGAAAGATGGACATAAAGACACTAGTTTGTTTTAAAAAAGAAAAGAAAAAGAAAGACAATTTTAGCCGGATTTAAACACTTAAAATTCCCAGTTGCTAACTTTACTAGTACTATGGTGGTAAGAATGAATTGCAGATTAAACATACCACTTCCAGGATTTGTTTTCCAAGACAACACTTCATAGGGCTGGAAAGAGTCGGACACAGCTGAACCAACTTAGTGCGTATAGAGTGAAGCAGATTGGTATGTTCATGATGTTTCCTATTTTAACTAGAGGAGGATTCAGGCTAGCCATTAAGCCATTCAAGACTCGATATCCAGTTATGACCTGATTTTGTTGTACCCAAAGATTTAGTGCCAAGCAGAAAGCAATTCCTATTCTGGATACTGTGAGGAACTCCTTGATGCTCTACAACTGAGATCTTTACAAACCAGCAAACAACTGAGTTTGGTCCTAATAGCTTTTGACAATAGTCATACAAAGATCCATGATCTCAGCCCAATCCATTTCTCAATAGTTAGCTGAATAAATACAGTGAATGCTTGAGAGTCTGTAGACAAGGAAACAAAGGCCCATTACCAACATCATGAGCTTCAGTTAGATGTTTCAATAGAAGAGATTTGGGGACAGGCGAGAGGAGGGAGAAACCATGGAGGTACAGGCTCTGTTCTTATGTGTGCAGAACAAATGGTCAGTTCCAGGAAGGGGAATAGAGAGAGAATCACTGTAACAATCACTGTGGTATAGGAAAAGACTTCAGGTTGAGACAGACCTCACTTCAAAGCCAAGCCACTCCACTCACCAGCTGTGTGGCTTTGACAATCACTGAGTTTTCCTCAAGCTCAGCATTCTCATGTATTAAATAGAGATAATAATATCTATGTCATAAGCATGTCATCATGTCTCAGGCATCTAGAGATATGTATGTCAATTACATGAAAATTATCTTCCACTTCTGAACAGGTAAAAAGGTTAAAGGCATACCCAACACCATATAAGGTAGATGCAACTGGTAAATAAAAATACTTCCGTGAACATATTTATGCATCTATTTATATGTATGCTGTATTGTTAAATATACTACATGGTTATACTTCTATAGCATTTGATTCTAGGACCCCTTGCGGGATTTGCATGGTACAAAACCCTTACCCTGAAGATGTTCTAATAGCAGTTTTACATTTATATTTGTGCAGACATACACATTTAACAACATATGCCCAATACTGATAAAAAGAAAACATGATCAAAAGTCTATATATATTAAAAATTAATGATCAAATTAGAAATTTTGAATTGGGATAATTAATCTAATACTGCGCTACTTAAAAATAACTAGCTTTCAGACAACATTCCTACTGTTTCTAACCTTTAATGATGAGGTCTACCCTTGTTGAGGCTGTGTGGAGTATGCTACTGGCTGTTAAAATGTTCATATCCACATGACCCTGATAATAACAAAAACACATCTGCTGTCCTTTGAGATAGGCATTAAATAGAATGCTCTGGGTGGGAGATCTCGCTTACTCTTCCTGATAGCTCTGTAGGCCAGTGACCACTGTTGTCCTTTTACTGAAGAATCCTAGGCTCAGGAAGATCAGGCACTATCACCAAGGTCCTCCACTACACAGCAGGCCAGCTTGGTCTGAAACCCACGTCTGATCCCCAAACCCATGCTTGCTGCTCTCTGCCGCTCTGTTTCCCACAACATGAGTCATATGCCATAATCCTAATGCAGAAATTACTCGTTGGGCTTCTCTGTTTGGTAATCCAGCTTGCACATACAGAATATAAGGATGTCTGGTGGCCGATTCTTTGGTGAAATGTGCTGTGGAACGCATCGCTGTTTGCTGTGTTGTCTGCAAAGACAGGAGCTCAAAGAAGGCTGCCTGGGTAGAGGCCTCATCTGACAACTCAAAAATCCAAGTATCTTAATTACCTGTGTCAGTCACAACAGTCATTCTATTTGGGATTCATCTGATGCCTTTCCCTTGCAAAAGTTTTGTTGGGTTTTGTCATTGTTGATATTTTGGTGTCTACACATAACAAAGATAAATAGTTCAAGGAGGGGGAAAAAAAGAGATGAAATACGAAAGAGCCTTTGTCTCACAATAAATCCAAAAGATATTTTTAAAATTATTTTAATTATTTTGGTTTTGTGTAGACATTCCCTGAAAGTAACCATCAATAATGTGCCCAGCCAGATATTTGCTGACTTATAGGAGGAGATTCATGTACCTCCAAACATTGGGGTTTCTGATGACCCAGCTCTCAAAGGTCCCTAATAAAGTCAGAAGACCTTTTCTGCACAAAATCTGTCCAGTAGAGTTTTCTGCAATGATGGAAATGTTCTCTATCTGTGCTGTCCACTGTAGAAACCACTGGTCACATGTGGTGATTCAGAACTTGAAATATGGCTACTTAACTGATGAAATACACTTGAAATTTTTACTTCACTTTAAATAAATTAAAATAGCTATCCATGACTCTGAGGACTTCATCGGAGAGCAGGGCCAGAGATCATAAAAGCAAGGATTTCACTCTGGGACATTCAGTTTGAACCCTTTCTGGAAATACCTCCCAAGGTTTTAGCAATGATGCTGAACTGGGACAAAGTCAACTTAACAGAATGAATGAAATATGTGAGGTAAGACAAAAATGCAAACCTATAGTTATTTTAAATGACCCCTAAGAAGCCACTAAGATGGAAATGGTGACATCATAGATAGCCAATGTATCTGGAAAACCAGTCCCTAGTAACAGAAAAATGAGTATATATAAAGAACAGTAGTGAAAATTCAATCAATGAAAATAGACAAGGCTGTTTTGATGAGAGAGAATATTATTATTATATTCTACTTAATACAAAATGTAGCTCCAAGTCATGTCAAACTTCTGAACTTTGGTAACAGAGAAAAATAAATTATTGGCTGAAAGGAAACTTTCTGGTTAAAAAGAGACAAGTAAAAGTACAGGGCCTGAAGAAGGACTCTCTCTCCAAAGGGAGAGGTCTGCCTCCTGTTCTCAGAGGGAGTGTGTCTGGGAGGATGTTGAGTTTATAGGATGAGCTACCTTCTTGTTTCCCTAAACACCTAGTCTCAGTGTATTCCAGTCTTCAGTATTTTCATTTTTAATCATTGCAGTTTGTCATCTGGTGCATGCTCACTTCTATTCATCCAACTCCATACAGCAAGTATACATCCATATAAAAATGAATTTGTTGGCATAATATGGGCAGAAATTAAAGCTGCCCCTGCACTGCTTGATTTTTTTCCCCAAGAAGTTTGGTTTTCCTCTTAGGTTGCCTGTTCAGTTCAAATTTCATTGCTTGAAAGAAAAAGTTATTTCTGCATGGAGTCAACAAAAAGTAAATCTTCTCAAAAACTGTCATGCATCTCTGTACTGCTGCTATATTGAATATCCAGAATTGGGTCGATGCTGGTTGGTTTCTGAGCTCAGATGAAAAACAGCAGGGGGTCTAAGGGTATAGCTCCACCACTTACTGTATTTTTATTTATACAAGCCATATTTCTGCTGCTAGAGGACCACAAGTGCCTGACCTAATGTGGGGAGCTTTAGATCTGGCCACCTTGAAGACTTCTCCAGACTCCTTCTCTAAAAAGAAGGGTACCTCAACCTCTGGTTCTCGCACCTGCATCCTGAATTAGGCTCGTTTCTCCCAACTTTTTCTTGTTGACTTGGCAGATGTATGTTCATGGCAAACTTGAAGTTGCCAGATCAACTGGAGGACTTGGTTCTTGGCTTATCTATGGCCACCAAGACCTTTTTCCAGTTGGATGAATAATATTAACTGGGGCAGCATGGCTTTGTTGAGATGGTGGGTAGGAACTGCTACCTTCCTCACCTGGAGTGGTCAGAACCAAAAGATGTTCTGTGAATTATCCTCTGATCAGATGCTTTCCTTGTAAAGGATTGCAGTACACACAATGAGCAGCCCTCAGCTACCTGGTTCTAAACAACCATCCATTTTCTAAGCCAGTGCCCCAGCCAGTGCAGAGAAGCTGCTCACGTACCTGGACTGGTTACAAATAGTTTACTCTGTAACTTCCTAGCGATTACAGATGGCTGGAATGTGGACAGCTGGGGCACATCGCCTTTTTGGATATGGGGCAATATGACTGATAAACTGACTTGGTGAGAGAAGCTGGACACACACTGTGCAAAAGACTAGTTTAAGACAATGAGCATATTGTGATGAAGCACATTTTAGAAGAATAGCCATTTACCACCAAAACAGAAAATCAATGATAAGATTTTAAATATAAGTTTGTATTCTGGTCCTTTGTTGAAAATTACCATTTTGCATATACTTAAGGAAAATATATAAATAAAAACTTGTGCTGCTCAATAAATCCCTCAACTGCTAGAAAATGGATGAGGGCACCACAATCTTCCCAAGTAACAATGCCAAGAAAATTCTGGAACATGCTCCTGTGCTGTGTCAATTAGTGATGGCTTTTGCTTTGTTTTGCTTGTTCATTTGTTTGGATCCCCGACATTCTCTACATTATGTTACTTGTCTCATTCTTCTGGACTAATCATGCAGGCCAGCATGAAAGGTCTAGGCTGAGTAAAAATAGGATATCAACAGGAAGAAAAAAAAACGTTCTGAGCAGGTAGATACATTATTTTGGACCTGGTTCCCTTACCTGCTTCAGTTCAAGTAAAGCCCAAATGCTTTAAACCATGAGGCACCCATACTCCCATGTTCAGAGGTACCTGAATTGTGGTCAACTGGTCTACCAAAAGCTACTGAACCCACTGAGAGAATGGGCATAATGTCTGTGGTCTCTATTGCAGCCTTTTCTCCAAAAGGAAAGAAAAAAGAATAAAAGTGAATATTGTGTGCACATTTATTTTATACATACCTATATATTTACTTTTCCTGTAGACTGTATACCACCAGTAAGAAAGAGTGTACAAAAGTCTGTTACTTGGTACACTATACCACCAACAGTATAGCTTTTGCCTGCTTTCCAAAAGGTAAGAAACAATCTACGTTTTGTTTATTTGTGTGTTCTTGTCTCCACTGAGAATTAGAAATGTTTCCAAGAAAACTGTGCATGATTACCTCAAAATCTATGTATACAAAGAAATACATTTTCAAAGACAATGTTTGCTAAGTTCAGTGTAGATGGCTGCTGTAGGTCACATGCCTGGTTTATTTTCTGGAGAACAGGTGATTGGGTGTGTGCATGTGTCTTTCCTGAACCAGATTCAGTAATGGGAGAATTGGTGCTGGTCATTCTACTTTAAAAGTCTCAATGGTGAGAGGTTATTTTTATATGTATTTGTTCATACTCTGGTTTGAGAAGGCAATATGGAAAACTTGGATGAGAAGGAGGGTGTTTTTATAAGCTTAGTAAAAATATTTGTCCTGGTTTACTTTTTTATTAAATATATACCGAGAAATATCAATGAATGACTGTTACCATCTCAAACCCAAAATGGTCATGGTTCCTTTTTTTGCAGTGAAGAAATAGAAAAGATTTGCTGGCTGGGCTTGATGATGTATTAAAGAGGATATGGGACTCATAATTCTGCCTAAGAGAAAAAAGGAACCACCTTCACTTATCTGAGAAAGCAGGGAGAGGTTCAGTGAAAGACCTAAAGAGTCTAAAGATAAATTTCAACATTAGTCAAACCCAAGAAATACCAATAAATACCTCGGGTATTCAAACTTATTCCTTAGAACAAATGGTCAGTTGTATGATGTGTGAACAGGCACGGGAATGATCTGCTCTGAGAGTTGTTACTGACTCACCATTGATGATTATGTTGGGTTGGCCAAAAAGTTCATTCTGGCTTTTCTGTAACATCTTATGGAAAAAACTTGAACAAACTTTTTGCCCAAACCAGTATATCACTTTGAGCCCTCACTAAAGGATATATGCTATGAAATAGTAGTACCTCCCTGTTTCACCCTAAGCAATGTGATAGAATAGTGAAAAGTAACACTTGCTTTGGCAAGCATCCTTGTCCAACTGGTCTGGGCAATTCATACTGAAGGGGAAAACAAACAATAGAAAACATGGAATAGTGTCATTAAATTCATGGGGTGGCTTTGAATAAAAGGCCCCCTTTTGTTTTCTTCTAAACCTCCTACTATACTTATGAAATCAACAGAAGCACTTCTCTCTAGAGATGTCAAGTAAGAGAGCAGACACAGGAGGGGGAAATATTGCGTCATAATGTGGGCTAGTCTTGCTCTTTCCTAACGAGGACCATTTTGTCAGATCATTGCTATGCTTCTTTCCATCTTTGTTTTCATAATGGTTTTCTGAGTTCAAATAATATTTTTCCCTTTTAATCCATTTAGAACTATAAGACAGGACAAGAGTACTTTCAAAGTGTAATTACATTTACTGTTGATTTAGATGGATGCCAGTAACCCAGTCTTTAATTTCAGATGTATTGTTCACATAGCTATTCCCTTTTTCCATATCAACATGGTCTGTCCTAGTTTTTAAATAGGGCATTCTTTTGTCCCAGTGAATTTATAACTATTCCAGTGAGATTTCAAGTTTTGCAGTACAAGTGCTTGTCAAAACGCTGCAGCTCATCACTTTAATAGTCCTTTTACATGAAACTGCCTGAGCATAAATGAGAAGGAAGTTTCCCTGGGTAAAAATGGTAGATTTAATCCAAATCCATTAAAAATTCTCCCTAGCTCCATTCTCGGTTGATGCCTTTTGGTTTAAAGGGTGCACGGTGAAAATGTTTTAAGTCAACCTTCCGGTTAAAAAGTACTTTTAGGATCTGCTGCTTAGAAATAAACTTTTTTCTAGAATTTTCTTGTTTCAAAGAGGTTGATTAGGTGCTCACCTTTTCTGCCAGTTTAAAAATGTATAAACCTTCATTAGGTTGAATTGGTTAACAGTGCTTTTCAGGTCTACTATATCCTTCTGCTTTTCTGTCTATTCATTCTATTAATTTTTGAGAGCTTGATACTAAAACTCCAACTAAAATATTCATCTACTTAAAAATAACTGTAATACATAGAACTATGTGTAACTTTGTTCTGTATTTTCCAAATCTTCTGTAAATGTGTTATCATAGTTTCATAATTAAACAAATAAAAAAGAAAGAATATTCAAAGATTATAGAAGTGGCTTCATAAATTAATGATAAACATCTTACACAGTTACTTAAAAATAATTGAGAACGGAAGTTTGTCTAAGTTACAGGTATTCAAAGAGGGGATTATATGACCACGCTCAGGTCCCAGTGAGACTGGACAGCTTGGGCAGACAGTGAACGAAGGCCTGTCATGTCGTCCTTCAAATCCATCTCTGTGTGCCTGTTTTCAGGGCCCCAAGACAGTAAAGAAAAACCAATCAATTCTAGAGTGAAATTCTGTAAAACTTCAATTTAGGCCACCATGCCCCAACAAAAACAGATGATACTGAGCAAATCAAACATCTACTTTGGAGTATTCAGAGGAAGCAGGTTCAAATTCAGACAGAACAGAATAACCTGATTGGAAAACACTTTCCCTGTAACCCACTCTCCTTTGACAGACACAGTAGATCAGATATCACCTGATTCAGCACTGCCTGTATCTCTTGTCTGAATGGTGTTAAATTTTGAAATTCTGCAGTGTTATCAATCCAGTGATATTTATTTGAAACTTCAATGAAGCAAAGAACAAACAAAAACTGATCACGTATAAATAAAAATCCTCCATTAATCTGGCATCATCACCAGATCAGGAAACAGGTTGTTGTGTTAGGAGGTATATTTTCATACCACAGGATGGTTTTTCTGATTGGAAAACTTTGAGTTGAATTCAGCCTTGCAAATATGGACAGTCCCAAGTCTGATTTTACAGTCTGCTTAACAGTACTGAATCCTGTTTTGTCCAGGTATATTGTTCTGAGCAAGTAAATTGGTTATAATATTATGGACAGTTCACTAATGCATTATATGGTATGATACATTATTTATGATTTTCATAATTTCTTGTTTGTCACTTCTGCAATGGGGTTGTTTCACATTTTTAAGCTTTTCAGAAGTGTGCAATCTCAGTTTTTGTAATGTCTTCAGACTCCCTCTTCTTCTTCGACATTCAAGGCAGTAACCCTGAGTTAACTGAAGACTCCTTCAACTGAAATTCCATTTAAGAACACTCTATAAGTACAGCTTAGCAAGGAATATATGTTCCCTGGCCTTTGACATAGAACGACCTTAGAAATAAATGCAGCTATAAATCTTGCCAGCATATTTCTTTCTGCCTAAGTGCTCTGTGAAGAACCCCCGTTTCTCTCATCAGGGTTTGATCTTGGCATCCTCAAAAACCAATTAATATCTGCCCTCCCCATTCTGTAACTTTGGTTGGACTTAAAGAGTGGAATGAAAATCCACATGGCTAGGATGTCTACTAGTTCATGGCATCAAAGGAACATATGCTTCATTCCCCCGAGTCCTGAAAACTATGTCAACTTTTACATTGAAATCTGGCACCACACCATCTGGCCAGGGTATGTAAAGCAGAAGAGTGTTTTTAAGTTGGGTCAGAGAGAAAAGTGCTTGTCGAGCACCGCTCCCCTGAGTCAGCCCTAAACTGACTAGGAATGGGGACGAGAAGCAGACAGTACCCTCAGGGACCTCAGGTCTAACAGAGGACTTGCAGGTAAGCAATTTCAATTCATGGTGACAGGGGCTGTTAGGAGAAGTAGCGGAGCGAGTGTGGAGAGCATCACCCAGGGGGGTTTGTTTGAGCTGCTCTTAAAAGATGAAGGCCTCTAGGCAGCCATAAAGAAAAGGCTGGAGGCAGGAAACAAAGAAGCACAAACAAGCTGAGATACAAAGAATGTGCTGGGTCTTGGGATGGGATCACAGTTCAGTAAGACTGCACTATTACTGTGTACTGAGGCAGAGTGTTTTGAGGATGACGGAAGCTGTGTAGAGAGGGACTGAAACTTGTTTATCTCTGTGCTGTGAATACGATGCCTGCAAACACTGAGGCCTTAGAAAATGTTTGTGGCGTGAATGTAATATATCACATATATCACATACCCAAGGCTCTCAGCCTCACCCCGGATGCTATAGGCAACAGTAAATACCTACCAAGTGGGGCTTCCCTTGTAGCTCAGCTGATAAAGAATCCACCTGCAATGCAGGAGACCCCAGTTCAATTTCTGGGTCAGGAAGATCCCCTGGAGAAGGAGTAGGCTATCCACTCCAGTATTCTTGGACTTCCCTGGTGGCTCAGATGGTAAAGAATCTGCCTGCAATGCGGGAGATCTGGGTTGGATCTCTGGGCTGGGAAGATCCCCTGGAGGAGGGCATGGCAACCCTTATTCTTGCCTAGAGAATCCCCATGGACAGAGGAGCCTGGGAGGCTACAGTCCATAGGGTCTCAAAGAGTCAGACCCAACTGAGAACAGCGTAGAGGAGTTATTAACAATAAGAAAGCACCAAGTTTACAGCTTCAGCAAGCAGAGGTGTAGTCTTCCAGATAAAATTTCTAAAGTCACAAAAGGCAGTATCTGACTTGTTGTCACAGGCCTCAAAACACTGTTTTTATTGATAACCCTTAAAACTGATGGTCAGCACTATACCCGCACTTGCCTAAATATCGTTCCTACTGATGAGCTACCCTGTGAATGAAACCAGCCAAGTTTTATGCCCATTTGTTTCCTTGTATGGACTGTGGAGTCCAGTTTTCATTTGAAGGGAACATCAACTTCAAAATAAATAAATTTATATTTAAAATAATAATAATAAAATTTAAAAAACAAAAAAGACAGAAAACAAAGTTATCTTTGGAAATGAATCCTGAGTGCTTGAGTTAAATGGTTATAGCTTCTAATTTGGTAAAAACAGAAACATGATCAATGTAATTTTCTTTTTTTCTAAATATTCAGTGCATTTTCTCAGAGACTAGCATTCATGACAAAGTTTGTGTTTTAGACCCCCAGTTTAATTTGCATTTGAAAAGAAAACAGCATATCCTAAACAAAGGTCAGTTAATCTCTGCAATCTTTCTTCCTTCCAATTACTGTGAATGAGCATCTTCTCAGGACACAAGCGATGGTGACTCTGGTTTCTGCTACTAAAGACATGTCTCAGCTCCGCAGATTTTTTTTTTTTTTTTGGGGCTGTACAATGGAATTCGGATNTTTTTTTTTGGGCTGTACAATGGAATTCGGATGCATTTTAAATTAACTTTCTCTAGGAATCAAAGGTAATCATTATTTCTCTTTATGATCCACATGAATATTATCATTGTCTTTTTTTTTCTTTTCAAATATAAGATTATTTTTCAGTTCCTTTTATATCTCTGTCCTATTTCAGAGTAACCTCTGGAGACCCCAGCTTGCTCAAAGAGGACTGAGAAGATCTCTCCAAAGCCTCTTCTTGTTGAGCTGATCCAAGCATTTAGAGGACATAACAGGAGTCAGCCATCCCATTCTCTGTAAGTTGTGGTCCTAATATCACTTATGACCCTGTGTGTGCTGTTTCTTTTCTCTGGCCAAGAATAAGGAAAACTGCACCAGGGTCCTAACCATGACCCTGATACTCTGAGTGGCATAAGCTTCATCACCTCATGGACCTCTGTGACCTTGAATAAGTCATGTCCTGTATCACCTTCCGTCTCCTGTGAAACAGGAGGAAGCTTTCTTTGCTGAGACACTATGGAGATGGCATGGAACCACATACATGAAACCTTCCTTTAGGAAGGGCTGTGCATGTATAAGGTGGCATTGTTGGTCTGTGATCATCTCTCTGTGTCACCGTAATTGGCTTTTGTTTCCCCTCTTCTTTCATGGTTACTTTTTTATTTTTTGGTCTACTGTGAGCCATCGGAGTTGGAAGGAATGACATCTAGATTGCTATGAAATCAGGAACCTTAAGTACCATAAGCTCTGTTTTTGAGATGGGTCATGGTGGTCTCTGATGGGTTATTAATAGTCTTTGGGCAAGGCGAAATTGACAGAGAAGGCGATCAGTCACTCAGCAAGACTGCTGCGGGACAGCTAGGCTCATGCCACCTGATATAAGAACCACTCCATGTGATTAACTCTGACAGGTCACTGGAGGCTGACTGGCAAGCTGAAGTGCATTTTAAATACAAATAATACTTCTGGGTATGCCTTGAGTGATAGAATAATGGCTGAGTGGAACAGAATCAGTCAGTCTTCACTTGTGAAACACATCTGGTTTCCTTTCTAGGCCAAGATATTACAACAACATCAATTAATAAGATCTCTAGGATCTCCATTGATACTTTGGTATTTATCAAGCTTACATCAAATACAAAACTGACCCAAAGGGCCAGGCTCATTCATCTCATTATCAAAGGGCCTAGAATTGTGCTTCAAAGCAATAACAATAATATCCATTCTGATGGTTGTTATAACTGCACCATATTATGCCTATAGACTTACAAAGTGCACGGCCATCCAGTGAAACAGGTCTTACTGTCCCTGCTTAACATGGGGAGCCTCAAATGAGGAAACTGAGGCTCAGAACCATAAAACAATTTCAAGTGACTCACACACCACAAATATGTACCTGAACTTGGCTTTCCTGGCCAGAATTCTTTCTCATAAAGTATTCTAAAATTGAGTGGAGTAGGACAGAATGTTTCACTCTATCATAGTCTATCAAATGAGCATTTATTGTTCTCATTAGTTGATTCTAGAAGTCTTCAACTTCCTGAAGATGAGAGAGGCCCTTCAGGGCAGAAATCATAACCTGTTTCCAGGGCCATTTTAGAATAAGATGTGTTTTGTTTTGGCTTGTTTTTTTCCTTAATGGTATTTTGAATGATAAGGCTTCTTGATGTCATGTCTCCTACTACTGAATTCTTCGGTGGTCTGAAAAAAGTTAAAGACTATTGTTTCTGCCTCAAAGAACATGGCCTTCTGGAGTTAGAAGTGTTTAACTCGTAAGAATGCATCAAACTCCACAGAACAACATACTTGGGCACGGCGCAGCCTGTTCAGAGTAAAAATCACAGGTCCTCGTATTCCGATGACTATAAGCAGACTCTACCTCTGCATCAGGTGACCGAGTTTGGCATGGGAACCTAAGTGAAGGAAATTAAACTCGAAAAAGGATTTGCTAGCATTAAAAAATGGCACTTTCTTGGCTCACAAAGGTGTAGAGCTAATTCCCTCCCCAGCTTCATCACCTGCTCCTTCTCTCTTCTGCTTCTGCCACCACAAAGCTCTACAAAGAAGCGAGCCACCAGGGTCATTACCGTCCGTGTTAGCTGAAAATCTGATTAAGCTGGCTTCCTAGGGTTAGCATGAGAAATGTTAGATTTTCATGCTCGGAGCTTAATTCTTCCTTCCCTCGATTCTGTCATGTTTGCAAACTTCATTTGCATTTTAATTTCCTGTGGTTTGCCGAAGTCCAGACTGAGACTTGAGCTGTTGTTTCTGTTCAGGTGAAAAGTCCGACCACAGTGGAGCATCTGTGGTGGCACTGAGTCAGGCAACTGGCCAAGGCAAGTATCTGCTGCCTACTTCCGAGGGTCCCCAGGGAGCTTCGCCACCCAGCCCGCCAATGCATTTAATCAGTGGAGGAGACTCTGTCCAGTTTCCAGAACCATCTTGGTCCTGGGTGGTCCTCACTACATAGTAACCAGTCCTCTCGATATTCCCAAATAAGGGGAAATGATCATAAATGGGAGTCGGGTTCTTGGCCTACTAGGATCACATCATGGGGCTTTACTTAGGGGAGACATTGTGCCATCAAGTGTGAAAGATCCCTACCCGAGTCACTGTTACCAGTTACCGAGGAAGCCAGTCTCCTCCTAGGGGCTGGATGCTCTGCCTTCTGTGTTCTAGAAGCAGGGATGGTAGTATCAGTGGGGCATCATCCCGACTCCCGGAGGAGGCAAGATAAATGACAAAAGGGAGGCGTTTATGCCAAGCGGGCAAAGATGATCCCCACCTCCATTTTGTCACAGGTAACATACACCTTCCTACGGCAGTCGTTCTTGTTTGGTCGCTCAGTCATGTCCAACTCTTTTCGACCCATGGCCTGTAGCCCGCCAGGCTCCTGTGTCCACGGGATTAACCAGGCAAGAATACTGGAGTGGGTTGCCATCTCCTTCTCTAGGGGCTCTTCTTAACCCAGGGATCAAACCTGCCATCTCCGGCACTGGCAGACGCATTCTTTACCACTGATCCACCAGGGAAGCCCTCACATGACAGTAAAGCTGTGAGAACAGAGTTGGCACCATGGCCAACTCTGCTGGAAAGTTAGCCATCGGTGTTATTACATTACCTAAAATTAACTGAACTTTTCTCTTTGTCTTCCCTCTAGGAAAGAACTTGGAGATTTCAATCTGATCCTCTCCCCTGTGATCTCTTGTACCCCCTCTCCTCTGTACACCAACACAATAAAATTCAAGGCTGTCAAATAATCCACATGTGTCTGATGTTTATTTGGAAAAACTTGCCAGATTTTCCGACTGTGCTATCAATCCACATCTTCTCTTGTCATATTTAGTATTGGTTGTTTAAGGAGCAACTGTGCCTTAAAGCCAAAATTTCACTGCACTATCAGAGACCAGAGGAGCTACCTGGGAATGGACATTCAAACACACTTAGTTTCATTTCATTTCATAACAGAGAAACTTCTGGCCCAACTTTTGGCATAAATGCATTCAACACGGTCACCATTGTGGCACTGTTTACATTGATATTACCACCTGTTAATACTCAGATATTTAAGGAAATACCAATTTAAATATCCAATGTATAATAGAAAATCTGCCGTTAAGAGATCTGAAATGCATTTTAGTTTATGCTTCTAATATAAATCTTGTCTTCCCTAACCTGGTGCTCATCAAATGTCACCTGTATTTAAAAGTCCTCCCCAGGGACTCTGATACACATTCAGGTTTGGGAACTCTCCTTTTTTAATCCCTTCTTATAATCAACATGTGCAATGTGGCACTGGTGCGATGGTGATACTTACAGAGCAGAATGTATTCCAGAATATTAAAAAGACTAATTAAAAACACACACACACATATTCAGGTTAATCACACCAGCAGCATCCACCACGCCCGTTCCCAGGAGTCATCTCTAGCTGTCTGCTAGCACAGTGAGAAGCTATTTCAAGGTCTTGTCTCAAGAGACTCTTCCAGACTGGTACCACAGACTAAATAAAGATGAAGCTAATTGCTGAGCTCTATTATTGGAGCAGAAAACATAGCACCATCTTTGTTTAAGGCTGAGTCTCCATGACAACACCAGATAAGAAGCTGGGTTAATAGTCATCTTTCCTGCACTTAGTGAGCCACAGGTCATGCCCTTCCTGGGCAAAATGAATGGATACATCCTTATGCAGTCATTTCAAACTGCTAAGCAGGACAACTCTGATTTTGTTTAGCTGGGAGGTCCTCAAAAAGATAACTATTTTCAAACTTTTCTTGATGTTTTTCATGCCTTCTTACCCGATCAGGAAGTGAAAACTGTCAGAATAACCACTGTCACAATGGCTATTGCTGTTAAAAATGCACTGTGATTTTATGAAGTGGCAGCCTAGATGCTAAACCCTACTTTGCCCTGTTCTAGATTGCTTACTCTCTGTGCGTCGGTTTTCTCATCTTCAACATGGGTATAATATTACTAACTACCTCACACATGTAGGGTTGTTATTAGGATTAAATTAGTTCCTATGTTTAACACAATGTTTGGTATATAATGGCCAAATAATTAGTTGATATTCTTATTATGAGCATCACCACTGAAACAATAACTGCTCAGTTCATACAGTAGCCATCAGCTCCCTGTGGCTACTGAATTAACCTGAAGTAAATAAGTTGAAAAACTTGTTCCTCAGTTGCAATGGCACATTCTAAGTGGTCAGTGAGTACCTGTGACCTAGCGTCTACTCTACTGGAGAGCAAAGATGCGGTACATGGAAATCATCACAGAAGTCTACTGGACAGCTGAGCCATAGTTTAGGAAAAATAGAGGATAAGAACTTCCTTTACAGGAGAGAGACATGTTGTTCTCAGCAGTCTCTGTTGACTGTGAAAACAGTCTGTGGACTTTCTCTGGGAGCAGTGGGGCTGATGTCTTTTGTAGCATCTAGTCAAGAGTGGTTTCCAGTATGAAATATGCAATCATCATTGTCAGTTAAAAAAAAAAAAAAGTTTTCTGAAAACGGTTCTCTCTCAGTTGGCACAGTTCCCCATTCCTTTCATACACTCTTTAAATTCCTGTATCTGTTAATTCTATAGTTGCACATACTTCTCAAAAAGCAGGCCAGGTGGCAACTTCATACCCATCACCTGTCTTGCAGTAGAACCCCGTGGCTACTGGAGAGGATGATTTTCTTAACCGCCACTCAGAGGGGACTGATGGGAATGTTTCCCTGTCAGGTCAGTGCTGCTCAGAAAGAGAAGCAAAGTTAAATATTTAGAGATAGAGACACAGGCCTTCGCTCCATCTCAGGAAGCAAGTTTCATTGGTGAATGGTCAATTGTGAATTCTAATGTTGGCTGGAAAATGGTTGGTCCTTTTCCTTAGTCAAATTGCCATGTCTTGTTTGTCCTATGTCTGGTTAGTCCCTGATATCATTGCCTGGCAGGTGCTTTGTGAATGTTTGAGAGTGAGAGAAAAACATAGGCAAAGCAAAAGATGTCTAACGTTTCTAACAAGTAAAAGTTTTATGTGCATCATGGACAGTTAGTGATGTTATACATGACCCAGAGGAGTCTTTGCTGCTGATTTATATTTTGGGAGAACTTCTACTATAAAACTAGCTTGGGAAGTTGGGAACAATAGCCTGTGAAATGTCCTTAATCTCAGGCCAGTTCTATCAAACTGGTTGAATGCACTACAGCTCTGCTGCAGAGAAACCTCTCCCAGTATTTCCAGTGCTCTTCCAGACCTCAAGATATAAACGGGTGGCATAGGGAGAGGGAGAGCAAAAACTTTCCCTTCCTGTTTTTGAATTTTCTAAATTGGGTTGGCCAAAAAGTTCATTCAGATTTCCTGTAACATCATACAAAAACCGAAATGAGCTTTTTAGCCAATCCAATAAAACAAAACAAAATAAAATTGATACTACAGGTAACTAAATACTCTCAATAGAAGAGTATCAATGAGTCTATGTTTCAGAAAAAGATTTTTTAAAATCCACACAATTGAAATCACATCAACAACTAATGCTTACAGTCGGCTCACCCTTATATGACATTTCAGCATTTCATAGTTGGGTTTTAACTTGCGCTTACACAGACAGCATCTTATTTCATTATCAGGGCATCACAATGCGGCAGGTGGCCTCACCCTCACGTATAGGTGCATAAACAACAGCTCCAGGGGTTACAAAAATTGGCCAAGGTGTTAGTGATGGAAGAGGTGTTAGAAGCCACTCTGACCCCATTACACCCCTGCATCCTTTCATTAAAAAAGTGCAATATCTTAGGACTGACAAGTTCATCTTTAAGCAAAGGAGAGAGAGAGAAAAAAAAATCCCTCATTATAGAAGATTTAGATTATAGTGCAATCTGGAAAAAAAAAATTGTTTTTCCTGTAGATAATCACCAGCTCTGAGTAGCCATTGGGTCACCTTATCTACGAAAAGGTATACAGCTCAGCCAGGATGGAGAATAAAGATGGATGGCTATAGGAGGAGGGGAGAATTATTAACACCAGATAAAAATGCAGGCCGTTTATCTCTCCAAGGCCAGGAGGCTGGTGCGGCTGGAGATGTGTGCTGTGTGTGATGGGAGGAAACAGGGCTCTGTTGGCACTATTTCAGCTGGTACCTTTCGATGCGGTTACCACACGGGTGATAAAGACACCACAGAAGCCCAATTTAAATCCAAGTGTCTTATATTTAATCAAATAGCTTTGTGAGGCTGATTAAAGAGATTAAATTAAGTCTGAAAAGAAAGGGAGACATTTCCACATTTTCTCATCGACTAGTCTTGCTTCTAATGGAGCCTGACTGCATCCACCCCACATGATTTATGGAGTGCTTACTGCTGTCAGGGTCTGGGTGCATAGAGTGGAGACAGAGCAAGCTGCCACTCTCCAGGAGTTTATATCGTCCACAGGAGAAGGGAGAACAGCTAGCCTGATTAGATGTGATACACGGATGCATGATAGAAGTGTGTGAAAAGGCCTGGGGACTTCTCCAGTGGTCCAGGGGCTAAGAGTCCAGGTTCCCAAAGCAGGACCTGGGTTCAATCCCTAGTCAGTGAACTAAAGGCTGTGAACTAGATCCCACATGCCCCAAGTAAAGATCCTGTGTGCTGCAACCAAGACCTGGTGCAGCCAAATAAATAAACATTAAAAGAGGGCTCAACGTGGTCCTTGGCTCTCGTGAGGCGGACAGGAGGATATTTTCACTGTGGCTTAAAGAATGGGGCAGTATGGGAGAGGGTGTTCCAGACAGAGGGAGGGGAAATGAAAATGACAGACAAGTGATGAAATGATAGCGGTATTATCAGCAGTGCTGTGTTAACAGACCTAGAGTGTTTTCCATGGACACACCAGTGTTCCAAATACTTAACATCTATTAGCTCATTTAATCGTAAAACCTCCTCAGATAGGCATCATTAGGCCCGTTTTACAGATCAGGAAAGTTAGGCACAGAGATGTTAAGTAACTTCCCCAAAGCCACCAGGAAGTAGAGAATTCGGTTACAAGCTCAGCCGTCTGGGCCCCAAGGCCATGATTCTGACCAATGCAGTGCCTTCCAGGGATAGGTATGTGGTGTGTTTGAGGATGATCCATTTTCCAGTTCAGCTAGACTGCAGAGCTTCTCAACCCAGGCACCAGTGACATTTGGGATTGGACAGCTCTTTGTGGCGGGGGGCTGTCTGTCAGGGGCAATGTTTGTAGAAGTTTTAGCAGCATCCCTGGCCTTTGTCCACTAGACAGAGATGCCTGTGCCATCTCTATCCTGCAGTTGTGCACATCAGCAATACCTCCAGACACTGCCCAGTGTTCTCAGGGGCACAACTGCCCCAGTTAAGAATCTCTGGACAAACGTATGATGTGTGAGATCCGAGAGAGGCAGGAAAACGTTATCAGAGCCCCACTGTGAATATCCTCCAGGTCTATGCTGAAGGCTGTGAGAATGCAGACTACAGAAGGAAAGGTGCCACCTGGGGTTTAGTAAGTGAGGAGCTACAGAAAAGATATAACTTGCAAAAGCATCAGGGCAGGAGGTCCTGTGGGAGTTGACACAGACTTCAGAGTTCTCAGGTTAGGAGCAGGATGTGTTCTCAGGCTTTATAAATTATATGTTCAAAAATCCTAAAGCTAAAGATAGCAAAGCATAATATACAAGAACAGAGGACAAGTCCAGTCAGTCATTTCACCCACTGGTCCTTGGAATGCAGCCAATCTCTGACCCGAAACCTCAGAACTCCAAGTTTCATTTTAGGTAAGAAAGCGCCTGGATCTGGGGGGAAAAAGAAAAACTAACCATTCAGTTTTCCTAAGAGGCTGCAATGTCAGATCCCATGGCACTGTATAAGTGTGAACACAGCTGTGGTTCTGTCAGATTCAGAGTACATTTCTGCATAAATATTTAGTGGACACTTGGCCACCATGGAAAAAAAAAAAAACAATGGAAACATTTCCTCCCCAAGTTTCTGTGTGTGCTAAGCCGCTTCAGTCATGTCCGACTCTTTGCGACCTCATGGACTGTAGCCCACCAGGCTCCTCTGGTGGAGAATCCATGGGATTCTCCAGGCAAGACTACTGGAGTGAGTTACCATTTCCTTCTCCAGGGGCTCTTCCCGACCTAGGGATTGAACATATGTCTCTTATGTCTCCTGCACTGATAGGCGGGTTTCTTTATCACTAGCACCACACAACTGCAAGCCAAGGATGTTTATGATCAGAACAGCAATTTTATAAACAGGAATAAAAGGTGTATGAACCTTCTAAATATTCTACAATAAATGTATTACTTTTGTAAAGCCAAAGATGGTTTTAAAATGATCTAACTCAGAATTGTACCTCATGATAAACACCCACCTAATTAAATAATTACATCTATTCCTCAAGCATCCTCCTTTTCTATTACCTGTTTTGATTTCTAGTGAGTTCTTTTTCATGTCATTGGGAAGGATTAGACAGAAGTATTTTCTTAGCCCTCTTTACAAAGCTGCCATGACCATTTTGAACCTAGTGCAGTTGCAAGCTTCTGGCTTACTTCATAGTTTTTAAGATGGAATTCTCTTGGGAAAAAATAACTTGATTGCCTAAAGCAAAGTAACCCAGTCTCTAAGAAAGCCAACAACACATCTCTGACAGAAAGCCATCCGAGGGTCAGGGCCCAGGGCTTTGGAATCAGACATGGCATAACTTTGAGGCCAACATCTTCCCATCTCAGCTGTCTTATCTGGCAATGCGGGGATGTGAATGACTTCATTAACCAGGTTCTTTCAAGGCTGCATGAGGTGGCTGGTCTGAACTATATATATATGATCAGGAGTACAGCTAATGTTCAGTCCTAAATATCCCTTCTGATCCATAACTTATAAGATAAGAGAATCATTCAGGACTTTGGGAGACCACACCAACCGTGCAATCTCTTGCAGATGTTTCTTGTGTGTCTTGGAGATAAGGAAATGACCTACCTTCTATAAGAGCACATCCCAGTTACTTTGTGAACCTCTCGCAAGTTAAGGATAAAACTGCCCCCACAACCCATCTCACTTTGGTCCCAATGAGATGCTAGAATTGTGAGATCCAAGCCTCTCTCTCAATAGCAGTGCTCCCAGGAATAATCTCAGACTCCTGGCTTGCACTATAGTGGAAAAAAAGACGTAATAGAGAATGCTGTCTCTTCAACAGCTTTGTTTAAAAAAAAGAAAAAAAAAAGATTCTCAAGTAGAAGGGCGAAGTCAAGTTCAGGCATTAGACTAATACTTTGAAATTTTAAATTTCAAGCTTTACAGTTTGTCTTTGAAGAAAAATGCTAAGCTTTTAGATTCTTCTTAAGTATTAAATAGGTTTAATCATAAATACCCTGCAATATGTGCTTTGTTCCTTTTATTTGGAGTCAAATTGAAATTTCCAATTAAACAAGATAAATTATACACAGCAGCCATTGTAATGGAAAAACAGCTACCAAGGAGTTTAGTTTCTGTACTGATGAAAGGCATGTAAAGACATCAAAACTCAAACATCTGCAAGGCACTGTTGGGAAAAGGCGACACTGCATGATGCCTTGTGACATTTTAAGGGCAGCAGACAGCTGGTGTGAGTGTAAGCAGTTTTAAGATGTCAGAAAGAAATTCAGATCACAGGATTAGGGGATCAGCCCTCATTTCATAGGTGACTTCTTCCTTTGCTTCAAAAGTGAAAACACTTTCTTCTTCTCTAAGACAGATGTTAACAGAACAGAAGGCAAGCAGCCAGAAAGAGCAATGGATAAACTCCCGAGAGGGCAGTGAAAATGAGGCTCCCCCACCTTGTCTCCTCCAGAGAAAACAGGAGTGTGAAATTGTTCAGACCATCTGGGGACTCAGTTGCTGGGTATGGCGTGGGGCTTGTGTGCTTAGGGCTGTGCAGTAGTGAGGGGCTTAGACAGAACAACAGTTGGGACATTTGTTGGCATGCTGCTTTTCCAACACCAAGGCTCCTCCTTGGCCATCGGAGGCCTGAGCCTAGGAGCTCACACAGAAGATACATGACATGTGGTTGTCTGTATTTCACGTCATCCCTTCTGGCCTCAATATCAGTTGGAGGGGTGTAATCCAACCAACAGTATGAGCTTCATTCAGCAAACTTCCTCTTAGCCTGAAGAGCGAATGGTCGGTGAGCAGGGACCCCTAAAGGAAGATGCTTTTCACTAGAATTGTTCAGAAATCAAACCCTAGGTTGAACAGAGCACGGTTCAGTTCAGTTGCTCAGCCATGTCCGACTCTTTGTGACCCCATGAACCGCAGCACGCCAGGCCTCCCTGTCCATCAGAAATCAAACTCTAGGTTGAAGAGAGCACAGAACAATTCATGGAAACCCAGTCTGCTAATTACCATCTCCAGTTAGAGAGTTCCAGATGGTAAATGGTGACGGGAGCTGTTCTCTTCCTTCGTGTTGCTGCATGTTCGCCGCCGAGCACTGTCTCTGGCAGGTGGTAGCTGGACAGTCCACCTTCAGAACTAATACATAAAATACACCAGGGGTGGCGACGCTAGTACTTTCAACTAACATTAACACGACCCTGTGGATTCTGTAGAAGCAGAGGGTAAGAGCAGAGGAGGAAGAGAAGGAAAAGTTTTTCTTCTTGCTTTCCCTATTTAACTGAGAGCCAAGCTCCTGCTCTGAGGGGAAAGTGAAGCCTCAGCAAAAATGCAAAGAGAATCCAAGTAACTCATGCTGGACACTTCTGCTTGTGCAGTCCCAGGTCCTAGCAGTTAAGGAATAATTGAAGAGCTTCTCAAACTCTAATGTCCATGTGATCACCCAAGGATACTGTTAAGTTGCAGCTACAGAGATGCATGAGCTCAGCATGTGTCTAACAAGTTCCTGGGTGATGCCCTCAGTGAAGGTCTTTGGACTGCATTTATGCTGAAGGAAAATGCCGATCATGCCCAAATTTCCCTGAACATGCTGACTTTAAAGCCTAACTCTTATGAAAGATGTGAGTCCACTAGACACCAGCATTTAATCTAGCCTCATGGAGTCACCTTATAATTAAATAGTGAATGTGAAAACTTGGTGTCATTCAACTGGCTATTGTTATGTGAAAGTGTTTCTGTCTCAGCAAAAAACATAAAAATATGGCAAGTTGTAATTTCACTTACAAGGTGTTTGAGGTTATTCTCACAAGGATAATGGCACTTGCACCTAAAGTAATAAAGAGATAAATAATAACATATTCAAGACCCATCTGCACTCTCTTATATACCGATCTTAATTACAGACTGCACATTTTCATCTAATTGCTAATAGTAAGTCAGCTCTGGAATAATTAGGAGGAGGAAGACTTATCATTGTTGGAACAGAGTACGCAAACACTTTTGTTTCTTTCAAATGTGACTATGACATTAAAAAGAATTCAGAAGAGAAAGACAGTAATAACAAAGTGATTGCAAGTATTAGTCCAAGATCGAAGTCTAGGAAAGGGGGCTCAGATGACCCCTGGCTGAAATACAGATGTTCTGATGCTTTGGTTCTCAGCACTGGCTGTCCCCTGGAAGCACCTGGAGACCTTTTAACCTACACCCATGCCTGGACCCCACCACCCTGGGTTCTAGGTTGTCGCATTAGGATGGGATGCGGGCAGCTATCATCTCCCCCAGTGAGTCTACCGGCAGCCGGGGCAGAGACCCTTGCACTCATGTAGAATATCTCCATTGTGGTCCCCAACCAGCAAGATCCACATCACCTGGGGACGCAGGCCAAGTGCACATTCTGGGCCTCTGCCTGGACCTGCTGAAGCAGAGGTCCTAGGCTTGAAGCACCTCTACCCGTTCTCAGGGTGAGTCTTGTGCATGCTTCTGGAAGTTTTTCCCTGAGAATTCTGAGGGCCCTGTGATTCTCACCCAGAGATTCTTATGTGGGGCTGCTGAAGTATCTCACATAGAGACCTCCCTGCTGGATCGCTTACAGCCTGGGCTCTGGTGTTAATTCCAGAGAGAATACCACCACTTCCAGTCTGGGAGTCTCAGTAAAGGAAGGAAACCTAAGGTCACTTAATTAAAGATTTAATGGCTACTATGTTACCCCCCAAATATGATCTTGTATAACAGGCTTGAATACTTCTATGATAAGAAACTTGCCAGCATCCAGTCTACTCCTATTCATCTTCAGATGCCCACTAGGTACAGGCTCTCTACTCAAAGTATTTACAAAGATGACTCATTTACACTTGGCTATGGCCTCCCACAATGAATGCTGTAATCTGAATTTGACCCCTGCACAAAATGCATGTCAGGGAGGTTTTGAGATACGTGACGGTCATGTGGTTTCTTACAAAATTTACACCAAATTCTTTGCCTTGAGAACACACAGAAAGTTCATTTTTCAGCCCAACAGCTTAAACGCTGTTATTAGAAAGCCAAACCGATGGTTTACATTCTCTTGTCTCCAAAATAAATATCCTTTGCTGGTGGTGGTTTAGTCACTAAGTCATGTCTGACTCTTGTGACCCCATGGACTATACGTAGCCTGCCAGGCTCCTCTGTCCGTGGGATTCTCTAGGCAAGAAAATTGGAGTGGACTGCCATTTCCTTCTCCAGAGGATCTTCCTGACCCAGGAATCGAACCCAGGTCTCCTGCATCTCAGGCAGGTCCTTTGGTCCTCATGCCCAGTATCTAGGACTCTCGCCCCTGCTGGGTAAAATTGATCAGCACACAAAACAGCAAGACTATTAGTAGACTATTCACACATTCCATGTATACGTTAGAATGATACTTTTCCATGTCTTGTTGGCACATGTAAAAAAAGATAATAGTCATAAGGCATATTTGGTAAACTGAAGAAGATTTGGGGGAATCTATATAAAACCTTTTTTAAAATCCATATTATTTATAAGTATATTACTCAATAATCAAAAGCTTCAAAGAAGAGGTTAAATACTGAATTTGTATCAAATTTGAAAACCTAACATTTCCCATTTTTTAAATGAAAATTTGGGCTTCCTTTCATGAAAAGATAGTTCCTAGCAACTTAAATACACAAAATGGCTATGAACAATCCCCTGTTAAGANTCCCCTGTTAAGACTTTGGTGATGATCTCTTCAAATTCTTAATAGAGAATATAAATGAAAACCTTTGTATGAGGAGATGTTCAAAAGTTTGAAAGCATTTTTTTTTACAATAATTCAGAATTGTGTAACAGCCAAATCTATATTTAAAGAATACAATCGCTTCTTAATTTAAAAAAGTAATACTAAAATGTCTTGTGAACACAATAATTTGTGAACAATAATGTGAACACATTTTGAATTCAGTTCATGTGTTTTTCCTCTCAAGCATTTTAAATAATCATGATGTTTTAATTCTTTGATGCACTTGTGCTGTTAGAGCAGTTACCACGTTAGCATGCCTCCAAACATGTGCATCAGTCACAAATGGACGGAAGTGTCGATGCATGTGTGAATGCAAATAAAGGGATAGAATATACGGATGTGGACCTGCAAGGAGGCCCACCGGCCATGGTGCTCGGTCGATCCCAATGCATGGTTCCCTGGGCACATCAACAGTGACCCCCTCTCGGAGCTCCACGGGCTCCTGCCCTCCTCAGGAAGTGGCACGTGATACAGTGAACCTTATATCCAGGTGGGGGAGCACCCTGGCCTAGCCTCCTGGGAGAATGAGGAGAACTGTTACTCATTTACTTCACGCTTCACCTTTGGGAACCTGAGACAAGTCACATTCCCTTCTCTGTTCAGAAAGCCTTAAAGGACGCCCCCTGACTCCCAGACAGGTTTCTTGTCCTTGGCTTGACACACTTTACTGGTTATCCCAGGCCTCGACTAGCTGCTGCAAAAACGGATTATTGCATCATGACACTGCATTTCTGCAGCCCAAGATGGCAGCACCCTGGTCAGCTGTCCTACCCATGTCATCCTTGGACATCACGCACATTTTTCTGAAAGGAGTGACTCAGGAAAAATCCACTAATAGGAAAACACCTGAAAGCACCTCCTAGGTGCAAACCATGATCTTGGATGGCTTTGTTATTATACCATCACTCTTTCTAACTAACATTCAGTCCCCAGAGGACTGCTGCAAGCATCGTGCCTCACCATCACTATCTGAATAAAGCTCTGTCTGAAGCCCACTTGCCTCAAAGTGACCTGAAGCTCTTCCTAAAAGTTCAGACCCATAGATACACCCAAATTCAAATTACCCAATCTAGTTTGGGATGCAGATGATCAACTTATGGCTAATAGATATGAAACTACAACTATGAGAATACTTTGCAAACAAGAAATACAGGTAACTAGGAAGATCAAGGAGTACTAGCTACACAGATCAACAGTAGCCTTTTTTTTCTCATTTAAATTATTTAAATTGGAGGCTGATTACTTTATAATATTGTGGTGGTTTTTGCCATATGTGTATTATGTGTCTTAGTCGCTCAGTCATGTCCACGTCTTTGCGACCCCATGGACTGTAACCCACCAGACTTCTCTGTCCATGGAATTCTCTAGGCAAGAATACTGGAGTGGATTGCCATTCCCTTCTTCAGGGGAACTTCACAATCCAGGGATCGAACTCTGGTCTCCTATGTCACAGGCAGATTCTTTACCGTTTGAGCTACAGGGAAGTCTGTGGGTTTTGCCAGACATTGACAGGAATCAGCCATGGGTGTACATGTGTCCCCTGCTCCTGAGCCCCCTCCCACTTCTCTCCCCATCCCATGCCTCTGGGTTGTCCCAGTGCAACAGCTTTGAGCACCCTGTTTCATGCATTGAACTTCAACTGCTGATCTATTTCACATATGGAAATATACATGTTTCAATGCTATTCTCGCAAATCATCCCACCCTCGCCTTCTCCCACAGAGTCCAAAAGTCTGTTCTTTATATCTGTGTCTCTTTTTCTGTCTCGCATTTAGGGTCATCATTACCATCTTTCTAAATTCCATATATATGCATTAATATACTATATTGGTGTTTTTCTTTCTGACTAACTTCAGTCTGTATAATAGGCTCCAGTTTCATCCACCTCATTAGAACTGATTCAAATGCATTCTTTTAAATAGCTGAGTAATACTGCATTATGTATATGCACCACAACTTTCTTAGAGTAGCTTTTTTAAGGCTTGGTCAAGGGATGTGTGGGCTTCCCCAGTGGCTCAGTGGTAAAGTATCCACCTGCCAATGCAAGAGATGCAGGAGATAGGGGTCAGGAAGATCTCCTGGAGGAGGAAGTGGCAATCCACTCCAGTATTCTTGCCTTGGAAATCCTATGGACAAAGGAGCCTAGTGGACTACAGTCCATGGGGTCACAGAAGAGTCAGCCTACTGAGCACACATGTGCACATGAAGGATGTGTAGGCATCGGTAACACAAAGTGATGGGAAAGGCCTCCAGGCAAAGAGAAGAACATGTGCAAAGGCCCTGTGGTAGGAGCATGGCAAATACAAGAGACTGAACCAAGGTCGGTGTGACTGGAAGGAAAAGATCAAGGGCAAATGTAGTTCTTAATAATTGTCAAGTCACACAGAAATGTATAGAACAAATTAGAAACATCAGTCCTCAGTCTAAAATTGCTGCAGAATCCTTGAAAAGGTTTAAGCAAAGGAAGTGAGAATACAAAGAACAGATAATGCCGTTTATATTTTTAATATAAATCACTTCAGCAAGTGTGTGAAGAAATAGGTACATGTAGACATCTAGAATTTGGTTTGGAGGTATTTCATTGGTTGAGGTGATGATGTTAGCTTTGATTACAGAGGTGGTGATGGAGATTAAAATAACAGGAGATAATGCTTCAGAGGTGAAAGCAACATGATTTGAAGATTAGTTGGCTTCCGATTCCATTTCTTCACCTGTAAGAAATTCCACTGACTTGCACTCCAGTGCTAACCTACACACTGACTGCTGTGGCCCCGGACATGCACCAACAAAGTGGGTTGGTGCCATGTTTACAGAATGCAGTGCCTCGATTCAGTTGGTTGGATCTGTTATCACTTAACTGTGCTTTGAAGTGGAGGGTAATCTCCCCAATTCATAAGGCCAATTGTTTCGTGAACTTTATGAAGATATCTTTATGTTTGCTTTTCTATATTATATGCATGACCCTATGCATTACTTTATATTTGTGAAGAGTTTAGGTCAGTTACAATGTTTAGGGGGAGCAGTCCTCAAAACTGCCCCTGCTCTTATACAAAATGCAATCCTGGAGTATCCCCAAACCACCCTGAGACTGGTTAATTTGCTAGAAAGCCTTGCTGAAAGCTGTTAGACTCACAGCTATGGTTTATTATGTGAATAGGACACAGATTAAAATCAGGCAATAGAAGAAGTGCATAGCACAGAGTCCAGGAGACTAGACAGACAGGGAGCTTTCACTGTCCTCTCCCTGATAGAGGCAAGATGCATGAAGGTACCACAATCACAACAAAGGATGTTCACTCCAACCTCGCTGTTCAGAGTCTCAGTTAGGGCTCCCTTCTATCTGCATGACTGACTGACTGACTGACTGTAGGGTTGAACTCGGTCTCCAGGTCAACTGATATGACCCAAAGTTCCCTAAATCACATTGTTACTATGTGGATAGCCTAAGGCATCCAGGCAAACAAATGTTTCATCCCAGGATCCAATAACAAAAGGTCAGACCTCTTTTTTGGCAAGGTTTAATTATTTATAATATGCAAATAACATCAAAAGCTGACGATTTATGCCACTAGCAGTAGAAAAGTAGTTCAAGTTAATAGTGCATTGAAATGAGAGGGTAAATTTGTAGAAATATGCCCTTTTTCTTATAAAAAAGTAGACTACACAAACCAAGGTTAGATCCCATGTTACCCAGAATTAGTTTTGTTATCTGTTAGAAAGTGTCCCATAAGAATTTCTCTGTTTTTCTTTACTGACCTCAAAATCCTACTTCCTGTGGCCAACTAGGGAAAGTGCAGCTTTTTAAATCGCTGAAAAGGGAAGTCCATTTTAGCATTTTTATCTTATTTCTCCAAATTCTGAGTTTCTTGATTTAGTCATTTCTTGCTTATTGTATCGGTTAATGGGCCAGATTCTAAGGTCTTTCCTTCATTTGGCTGAGGAAAAACCACAGGGAAACAGAGAGACGGGATGGTTTCCTGTTAAGCAGGACTACTGCAGACACCTTGCCACTCAGTAACATCCAACAGTTTCCAGAGTAAGTTGGCACAGTCACTGATACTCGATCTATTTTTTTAATTGACATCATCAATTTTAAAGAAAGATGAAAATATTATTTACAAGATACCAGCAGATGGTGGAACCATTATGGTCACCAGAAGTTTCCAGAACCATTTAGGCCAGATGCCTCCAGAGCATGCCTTGGAACTACTCTGACACCTGCTGTTTCTGAACATGGAATGTGAAGTCCACAAATAAAGGTAAATTGGAAGTGGTCAAACAGGAGATGGCAAGAGTAAACATCAACATCTTAGCAATCAGTGAACTAAAATGGAGAGAAATGGGCAAATTTAATTCAAATGACCATTATATCTACTACTGTGGGCAAAAATCCCTTAGAAGAAATGCAGTAGCCCTCCATAGTTAATGAGAGAGTTTGAAATGCAGTATTTGGGTGCAGTCTCAAAAATGACAGAATGATCTTGGTTCATTTCCAAGGCATCCAGTCAACATCACCGTAATCCAAGTCTATGCCCCAGCCAATAATGCCAAAGAAGCTGAAGGTGAACTGTTCTATGAAGAACTGGTCATAGCAAACTGGTCACAGCAAGCAAACTGGTCACAGCAAACACCCTTGTCCAACTACACAAGAGAGGGCTGAACATCCCAATACCAAAATCAGATTGGTTATATTCTTTGCAGGGGAAGATGGAGAAGCTCCATACAGTTGGCAAAAATAAGACCTAGAGTTGACTTTGGCTCAGATCATGAGCTGCTTTTTGAAAAACTCAGGCTTAAATTGAAGTAAGCAGGGAAAACCACTAGGCCATTCAGGTAGGTATGATCTTACAATTATACAGTGCATGTGACAGGATTCCAGGGATTAGATCTAGTAGACAGAGTGCCTGAAGAACTATGGATGGAGGTTCATAACATTGTACAGGAGGTAGTGACCTAAACCATCCCCAAGAAAAAGAAATGCAAGAATGCAAAATGGTTGTCTGAGAAAGCTTGTAAATAGCTGAGGAAAGAAGAGAAGGTAAAAGCAACGGAGAAAGGGAACAATACATACAACTAAATGCAGAGTTCTGGAGAATAACAAGGAGAGATAAGAAGGCCTTCTTAAGTGAAGAATGCAAAGAAGCAGAGGAAATAATAGAATGGGAAGGACTAGAGAACTCCAAAAAAATTGGAGAGATCAAGGGAACATTGCATGTAAGGATGGGTACAATAAAGGACAGAAACACTAAAGACTTAACTAAGAAGCAGAAGAGATTAAAAAGAAGTGGTAAGAATACACAGAGGAACTATACAAAAAACATCTTAATGACCCGGAGAGCCACGATGATGTGGTCATACACCTGGAGCCAGACATCCTGGAGTGTGAAGTCAAGTGAGCCTTAGGGAACATTACTATGAACAAAGCTAGTGGAGGTGATGGAATATCAGGGTGAGCAATTTCAAATTCTCAAAGACGATGCTGTGCAAGTGCTACGCTCCATATGTCAGCAAATTTGGAAAACTCACCAGTGGCCACAGGACTGGAAAAGGTCAGTGTTCACTCCAATCCCAAAGGGCAATGCCAAAGAATTTCAGACTACTGTGCAATTGCATTCGTTTCACATGCTAACCAGATAATGCTCAAAATTCTTCAAGCTGGGCTTCAGCAATATGGGAACAGAGAACTTCCAGAGGCACAAGCTAGATTTAGAAAAGGCAAAGGAACCAGGGATAAAACTACCAACATTTTTTGGGTCATAGAGAAAACAAGGGAATTCCAGGAAAAACATCTACTTCTGCTTTGTTGACTACGCTAAAGCCTTTGACAGTGTCACAACAAACTCTGGAAAATTATTAAACAGCTGGTAATGCCAGACTACCTTACTTGTCTCCTGAGAAACCTATATATGCAGGTCATGAAACCACAGTTAGAACCGGACATGAAACAATGGACTGGTTCCAAATTGGAAAAGGAGTATGTCAAGGATGTATATTGTCACCCCACTTATTGAACTTCTGTGAAGAATACATCATGTGAAATGCCAGGCTGGAGGAATCACAAGCTGGAATCAAGACTGCCAAGAGAAATATCAACAACCTCAGGTATGGAGATGATACCACTCTAATGGTAAAAGTGAATATAAACTAAAGAGCCTCTTGATTAGGGTGAAAGAGGAGAATGAAAAAAGCTGGCTTAAAACTCAGCATTCAAAAAACTAAGATTATGGCATCTGTCCCATCAATTCATGGCAAATAGATGGGGAAAAAGTGGAAACAGTGACAGACTTTATTTTCTTGGGCTCCAAAATCACTGCAGATTGTGACTGCTGCCACGAGATTAAAAGACACTTGCTCCTTGAAGGAAAGGAATCCACCCGGAGAGGGTTAACTAGGATGAAGACTTTGAGGTCAGTAGTGATGGTCAGAAAATATTCATCTGCATGACATCTAATGTCCTAGGGTTGGACAATATCTCCCAGCTCATTCAGCAACCTCCAGTGGACCTAAGAAGGTGCCTGGGACCAGGTGTGCCTAGCAGGGTACATTGGGTTGAACTTTCTTTCTCAAGGAAAACGTTATATATAATTTATATAGCAATATCATTATTATAAATAATATGGTCTATTATCTATGTATTTTATGATATATATATATAAAACATCTAATTTTAACATTGCAAATCATGTTTTAAACATGGCATTGGGTCATAAGGAAGTACCCCAGAGAGTAAGTGGGGGTGGAGGTTGCTGCATGGGCCCCTCTCCTCTGTATCAAGCAGAGCAACTTCTCCATCTTCTGATATACATATATGTGTGTGTATGTGAGTGTGTGTGTGTGAATATGTATGTGTGTGTATATATATACACACATATGTATATTTACAGATATGTATATATACAAATATGTGTGTGTGTGTATACACACACACACACACACACACACACACATCTGTTGTCATTGTTTGTTTTTGGCTTCCCAAGTAGGATTCATTTGAGTTTGGATTCCAAACAAGTTTGAAATCTGATTTCAATAAGCAGCGCAGTGTTTCTCACACTCCCTGCTTTGGTTTAGAGACCCTCACTTGAGGGTTCTGGGATTCCCAGGTGGCGCTACTGGAACGTGCCTGTCAGTGTAGGAGACATGAGAGATGCGGGTTCGAGCCCTGGGCAGGGAAGATCCCCTGGAGAAGGGCATGGGAACCACTCCAGTACTCTTGCCTGGAGAATTCCATGGACAGAGGAGCTTGGTGGGCTACAGTCCATGGGGTCACAAAGAGCTGGACATGACTGAAGTGACTGAGCAGGCACTCACCCTATAATTTCTGAACCCCTTTTTTCTCCATAAGAGGGAGCTGGTATCCACAGAGGGCAGTAAATAGGTCAGTGGACCATTGGACTATTCTGGGTTCTACTCTCACTCTCCATATTTCAGCTTTGGGATGCACGTTAGCTACTCCCTTCTGCGTGCCCCAAGCTCCTTTTTTCTCTGTCACCTGTGGTTGTTCTAAGAATCCAGACAGACCCTGGGAAGAGACCTCTGGATTCTAAATGCTGACCAGCTGCACTGAAGTATAAGACTCATATTATTTCATTCATTTCTAATTTAGGCATACTTTTTCAAAGAGGTTCAGTGTATCTCCTTATGAAGTACATTTAAATAACCATAATTAGCCTCATTATCTGGGCAAAACAATGCCTAATGGCACAGATCTGAAGCTATTTTCATTAAAAAAAAAAAAGAAAAAACACTCTCAGACTTGAGAACTTACCAGGACCCATTTTGCTGCAGCAAAAGGTTTTGCACCCAGTGGAACCCCATCACTCACAAACACAGCAATCGCTGGAGATTACTAGTCATTTTCATTAAAGGTAATTTCAGGTTGCTGTGTTTCACCTTGTCACTCATGTTCCGGAGTCCTTGCCAGATGGCACCACAAGGAATAATTCAGGATGCCAGCCAGAGCCCCAGACCTGAAGGATAAACCTGGATATTCCAGAGTAGACATCTCCCTAAATGACAGGGTGGAATAAGGAATCTCGGGTGTTGGTCCTACAAGACAAGCAACACTTAGTAGAAGATGCTGGGCTCTTTCTTTCCCCTGACTCGGGGTTCTCCTCCACTGAGTAGGATATGTTTGTCCAGCCTCATCAGCTTGGGATGGCAAAATCCTTGTAAGATATCAGCCTTGTCTCATCTCTCCCAACTCCCCATGTGAATGAAGTCGGAAGGCAACACAAAGCATCTTAGAACCTGAGCCCTGCAGAAAGCTTGCACTCATTCTGAATGCTGTACTAAACCAAGGAGACTTGGGGATGGGATGATGGCACTGCTGCTGCTAAGTCGCTGCAGTCGTGGCCGACTCTGTGCGACCCCATAGACGGCAGCCCACCAGGCTCCCCCGTCCCTGGGCTTCTCCAGGCAAGAACACTGGAGTGGGTTGCCATTTCCTTCTCCAATGCATGAAAGTGAGAGTGAAGTCACTCTGTCGTGTCTGACCCTCAGCGACCCCATGGACTGCAGCCTTCCAGGCTCCTCCATCCATGGGATTTTCCAGGCAAGAGTACTGGAGTGGGGTGCCATTGCCTTCTCCGGGGATGATGTCACAGCTTCACTTTAAACATATGAGAATGTGGCAGCCATTTCGGTACCTCAAACTAAAGACTGAAATCTGACCTGGGTCCATGTCTGATCTACCAACTTTTATGAATTGCACAGTCTGGTGTGAAATGCAAGTTCTCCTTTTAATTACATATGCCATGGAGGTCAAGCCTGATAAACAGAACTCGACAGGCCCACGAGTAGTGAGAATTAAATAAATCGGGGCATTTGATTGCCTCTGCAAAATCAAAAAAAAAAAAAAAAAAAAAGAACTCGACAGGGCTGTACATTTCCAGAAATGTCTGGTCGGCGGGCCAACAACAGCAGCATCACCTCGGGCTTGCTAGAAACGCATACACTGAGGCTGCATCCCACGTTAACTAGGCTGGCATCTGCAGTCTAACAAGATCTCCACGTGGTTCACAGGCACATTACAGTATGAAAAGTGCTCTCTGACACCAGTGTGCTCGCCCAGTCCACCTCATGCTCGTGTACATGTGTGTGTGTATTTGTTTGTTTATCTACCCTGCAGCCTGGCTGCATCAACCGAGGGCCACCAACACATCCTTCCCTCTGTGCAGAAACTCCCCTGGTGAAGAGCTGCTTGGATCCTGAAAGGCTATAACTGAGTCCATTCATTCCCGAGTCCAAAGAGACACCATCACCAGTCATAGCCAACACTGTTCAGTGGAGGCGACGGTGCTGCATGGCTTAGCTCCCGCCTATGAGACGGGCAGGTGGAAAAATACTACATCAATCTTGGTTCCAAGCCAAGAGCAGATGAACAGCTACCCAGCTGGTGGCTTCTGTTTCTGGCCAAAGCACCGGCTGAACCCAAGCTTCTCCTTGCCAAAAACATGGGCATTCCAGGACCACAAACCTGCCTCTCCATTTCAGAGAGAAATGATCCATTCCTCTCACCTGCTGCTGTGGGTTTTGAAGAGACTGAATGTCCCAACCAGGAATTTTTTTACCCTCACTAACAATATTTCAAGCTGAGTTTAATCCGGACATTCAAGGGTCAAAATGTTTCACATCTAATCTGTAGAGACTGGATACTTTTCTATGGATTAAGCTGATCCTCTCACTTGTAGAAGTTGATGTAAACAGCCCTAACAAAACACAGAGCACCTAAAAATTAAATGCAGTATTATTCCCGATGTGCTGATTCCTTGCTCCACTTCAGTGGGGAAAGAACTTGTTTCAACCCAAACTGGTTTATGGGAAAATAAATAGATATCACATAGCACGCCTCCCCCACAGCAGTATTCTGAGTTTCCTAAGGACTGGAGCGGTAGGACATGGACTTTCAAATTTTACACCCAAACAGCCAGCAGGCTGACTAGAATGCACAGGATCCATCAGTTATCATGGCTTTCAGCACTTCTTATGCTTTTTATCCATTTCTTTTGCAGTCAGTGCTGCCCTTTCCATTCTATATTCTTCTCCCTAATTTATACAATCATTCTGAGAAAAACAAAAATAAAACATGCTTACAAGAAGACTATTTCTTTTTTAAAAAGTTCCTTGTAAGCTAAAGGAAACTGTGTGTTTAGAGGCGAGGCAGTGAGGGGTGGTGGTTAGACAATAAGTCTTTACCCCAGGGAATCAGGAAAACATTGCATACCCTTCTCCTTTGAAATCTTTTGGGGAGTGTCTACACAATTCTGAAGATACATAAATTGCTTCAGCTGTAAGCCTTACTTGTGACCCAACTGGGGTGTGTGTGGCGGTAAATACTTCCTCAGATGGAAGAGTCTTAAGGAGGGCCATTATGTAATTTGTTAAAGTAGTGAAGTGGCTATATCCATGGAATGATTACAGCACACTAAATACGGTCAATACCCATTTCTAAGGAAGCATCTTAATGTTCTAAGAGCCCGATGCGCCACACATTCAATGGTGGTGTTCCTGGTACTCAGAGGTGGCAGCACACTGCGTGCTATTCAGCTTAAGGGAGTGGACCAGAAAATACTGTTTTTGCTATAGGGATAATGACTTAGTTAACCATGAATAAATAAGAATGATTAAAGATTACTGAATGACAATAAAATCTCTTAGAGTAAGGAAAATGTATTTGTTACCTCTGAATGAAAAAGGAGTGATGGCTAGTGAGAAATACGGAGGCCACGTGAGGATCACCGAGACTCCCTGAGAGGCCGCTAAGGAAGTAAGTGTGTAGAACTCACCAGATCAGCAGGGCAGTGGCTTGCTGACGCAGCTGGGTCTTCATTACCAACTCATATGTTCAAACTGAGGTCAAGACTCATGGGAGATTCCTTTATCAAAGATGGTGGTTAGGAAAACATCAGTGAGGTGTGTCTTATAAGAACTGGCTCCGCTGCACTCCCTGGGCAGCAGCCCCTGGTCTGGTTTCTCTGGGCCCCAGGGAGAAAGAGTAAGACAAGCCACAGAGCAGGGAAGGTGAACCTGGGTTCCTGCCTCTGGGCTTATGGGAAGAGAAAAATCAAACCCGCCACCCCTCCCAGAGAATAATCTTGAAATAGCCTCTGGAAGCTCTACCCCCTGGGTGTTGGGTCTGTGCAAGGCCCAGAAATGGTGCCAATCTTCCTGGGGAGGTTAGTAGCATTGAGAGGCAACGGAGAGGAATGCAGGGCTACTTACAGTGGTCAAACCCAACAGCATGGTGCTCAACAAATGTTCCCTGTTAAATCTGAATAAACATTCACATCGCTCGAACAACACACAACCCTCAGAGCATCTGTAGGGAGGTCGCTCCAGAGACGCACTTCGGCTGCCCAAGCAGAACACCCCATACCACACTGTGCTTTAACTTGTCAAGTGGAACACCACACATGCCAAAGGTTGGGGACACAAGTAAGAACAGTCCAGAACCGAAAGCTACATATAGCCCCTCAGTAAGCAAAGCGGAACTTCGGAATCGCTTATGGCTCCAAAATGAGTTTACAAAGGAATTCATTACACAATTCCTCTAAATGAGCAGCCTCTCTTATGATTGAAGTAATTTATTTCTATACTATGTTTCCAGCTGAAATGAAGGCGACGGAAGTCTACTTGGCTGTTCATCAGGAACTGATAAAATACTCACAGCGAATGCTTTTTAAATGATCCCTCAGTGCCAGTGTTATGTGACCCTTAGAACCCCTCAATGAATAGTTTCTGTTGGTATTCCCAGTGAACAGTTAAGTAAACTGAGCCACAGAGGGGTGACCTGAACTCCCCGACATCACACGGGAAGTGGCAGAGCAAGGATTCAGATTCCCAGTCCCATTCCAGAGTCTCAGTTATTGCCTCGCCCTGCCTATACATGCTGAGAGAAAGGAGAGAGAACGCGAGAGATTACAAATTCAGCTCTCTTTTAATTTTTTAATCACATACTTCTCTATTTTTCCATCATCTCTCACCATATTGTGTGTGTGTGTGTGTGCGCGCGCGCGCACGTGCATGCACCTGGAACTCCCAGGTGGTGCTAGTGGTAAAGAACTTGCCTGCCAATGCAGGAGATGTAAGAGACACAGGTTTAATCCCTGGGTGGGGAAGATCCCCTAGAGGAGGAAATGGCAACCCACTCCAGAGTTCTTGCCTGGAGAATTCCATGGACAGAGGAGCCTGGGGGGCTACAGTCCATGGGGTTGCAAAGAGTCAGACATGACTGACTGATAAGCACGCATATGTGTGCCCTTTCCATTTTGCTCATCTCTACCACCTCCTACAAACGAACTGCAGGACTTCAGGGTACCTCCCTGGGCCAGGCTCTCCTCCTCAGCGTTATTCCTCCCGCCAAATTCTTCACCAGTATCTCCCCTTGACTCACTTGGCCCTTCCCTTCCACTGAACCTACCCTGTGTGCTAGAGTACAAGCAAAACCTCAAGGTTTAGTTCAAAAGTCCAGAGCTTTGACCAGTAGAGAGCTCTCCAACATGCTGTGGGGGACGTCTTCCTAATTCGGAGATGTGAGGAATGGAGACACACACCTCCCCACCCCCGACCCTGCCCATTCACATCCCACTGATGGCGCACAAGCTGTCTCGTCTTTATGGTCCATTCTAAAATGCCTGCTCCTCTGGCCAACAATTCCCCACACTCATTCCATAACCACCCAAGGGCTAGGATGCACTGATTGCCCTCATTTCCATTTCTTCTGCCTACAGAGAAAATAATGCTTTTCAGAATATGAACGGGGGCCTGGAAATTGACCATTATCCACTACCATTTCCCACAAAAGTGATACTAATATTTAGGACTTCATATGTCAACGTCTCAAGGCCCAGGGCGTACATTAAGAAGAGGAGAGCATCTGTAAGCTTTTATGGAAAAGGGAATAGAGGGGGCACAGACAGAGCCGAGTTTGCTCATACAGTGCCACCAAGGACACTGAGATGCAATGAAATAAACAGCCCCAGTCCAAGCTGAATACATAACATAGTTAATTTGGATACCCTAATCCCATGGGTTGAATGATTTCATTTTTTATTGTCAGTTCTGATGCAGAAATGGATATTTGGGCTGTATTTACAGGACATCAAAACAGCCGGCTGAAAGTAAGTGGATTCATTCAAACTGATTCCAGTAACACTCTGATTAAGTAGTGGGCAAGGGAAGGGGTGTCCAAGGCTTATTGAATTTTCTGGTTTGACGGGGTTACCTGGTAACCTTTCTTTGTTTCATCCCTTACCGCTGAAATTCTTATTTTCAAAAACATATCACTTCACTCTGTTTATTTGGTGAAGCGTGTTGAGCATGATTTAATCTTGTTTTGCTCAGATGGGAGTTCTGAAAGGGCTTTGGGTTCATTTTTCAGACTGCTGGTGCTAACTGTAGAAAGACTGAAAGTGTAGAAATTCAGAACATTGGTTATCTTCCTGGAATTCTCTTAATTTCTTGAAAATGGATCGTTCTTTCCCATCACTCTTCTCAACATGCTGATTAAAGACTGTTTTCTTCTTCCCTATCTAAAAATGGATGAACTAGAAGTGGGCCAGTTTGAGTTTTCATTTTGAAATCATAAGAAAAATGTATAGAAAATACTTCCAAAACTTTGATCTTAAAAATATAATTGAAATAAGACTAATGTCTTTCCTAGTAGGTAAATGCAAAGCACAGCCTTCTTGCTGACTGCAGATTTGGAAAGATCAGGTTGATTGGAAAATTTACAGCCAGTGATAGAATGTATAGCAACTGCTGGTATATGTATTGCCCCCCACCCCGCCCCAGGAGAGACCAAAAAGAGTCAGCCATTCAGCCAAAGGTTTTTCCTATCATAGATGTTTCAGTCCATAACCTTTCTGAACTGGTCCCCAGAGAGGCAACGGACAGATTATCCAAATGCAGAAATTATAACAAGCTAGAAACTTGGATTCAAATACAAGGGCCTGAGACAAATCAAACACTTGTCCTATTGAAAACTGGTATGTCCTTGCTTCTGGACATCTGCTGGCAACCTGTAGCTCACCAGATACAATGGCTCATTACCACCAGCAGGGAGAAGCCTCGGTGCTGGACAGAAATGAGATTCCATTTCCAGGCATGAGCTTTTTCAGAAGCAGGGAGAAAGGATAAGGGTATTTAGAATGGCAAATTCGGCCCACTAGGAACAGAATCCTGCTCTCCACTTTTCAAAACCTGCTACATTTTCTCGGTTCTCTTTTATGGGGGAAATATAGAAATGCTAGAGCAGGGCCTGACCTGTCATCGAACCCTGATCATTCATTTTCTCCACTCTCCAGCTTTATAATATTTCCGTTTCTTAGAATTTTCTAGAAGTAGATGACCAAGAACAAAGCCCATCACAAGAGGATGTCCACAGTGGTTCAGACATGGACTCTGGAGTCAGATGGCCTGGCTTAGCTAGCTCTGTGGTTGTGGAGTCCTACTTTACCTCTCTTCTTCCATCTGAAAAATGGGAAGAAAGAAAGCACCTTCTCAGACCACTCATGTGATGAGCTGGGCACAGCAAGCACTCTACACATATTAACCATTACCACTGATTAAACAAATTATCTTCAATTAACCATTTCAAATTATCCGCTCACTCCAATGTCTAACAGCTTATGACTCTTGTTCACCTTCATCCCATACTTTCCCTCCCTGTCCACGTTTCTCACAACTGACAAAAGAACCTTAATCCTAATAGGTAACTGACTGATCATTGTAAGGGAGTGGCAGGTAACAAGAGAAGGCCTTGGAATAAGACAACACTAAAAAGAGTGGGAAACAGTTATCCTAAGCTTCCAGGAGACCTCAGACATGAGAACATGGCTTTCATGGAAGGTAGCCAAAAAAGAAAGAAATGATTCACGTAGACAAAGGGGATTTTAAAACTAAGACAGTAAACCACCAGCATACCAAGACAGGAGGTGGGCAAGAAAAAGCCAGGCGTGGAAAGACCTGGGGTGGAAATCTGAGCAAGGCCTATTGACCACGTCAACGGTCTGGACCTCCTGGTTGACAGGCTGGCGCTTACATCTGCTCCAGGAAACAACACCATGATCAGAAAGTCACGGAGGACAGATTAACAGAAAGTGACGGCCTTCAGAACAGTGGAGTCTTTGGCGACCATTTTGCTAAAGTCGGCAGCCTTGGCATTTGCCTTCGTGGTTTAGATTTTCTACCAGAGCAGGCACTCTTTGAAGGTTATGGGGATTCCTTCTCTGTCTGTGCACCATCACAGTCCTAGAACCTAGAGTGAAAGATGGCTCATATTAGGAATCTGCTAAATGTTTATCGACCAATTGCTGTTTTATCCCAAAGAGACAGGTAGTCGTGGTGGCGGAATGGTGTGACTGTCATGGTAGTTTGAGGTGACATCTCCCAGGGAACAGTCACTATCTCAGAGAACAGT
Organism: Redunca redunca; assembly: GCA_006410935.1. Classification (NCBI taxonomy): domain Eukaryota; kingdom Metazoa; phylum Chordata; class Mammalia; order Artiodactyla; family Bovidae; genus Redunca; species Redunca redunca. The sequence continues at coordinate 788,081 of SJYQ01000441.1, forward strand.
TAACAGGAAATACTTGTCAGGGAAAAAAAAAAAACGAGTTCTATTCTCCTTAGCAATGCAGCAGCCTAGATTTTAAGAATTTCCTGAGTTGCTGTCACCAAAAGTAAAGGGATATCCTAGAAATTAAAATACTTCTTTAGCCAAACCCTATCTCTCAGGGCCCACTGTTGTTTTCTGAAATGATGTGAAAATCTACCCGCTGTGTTTCTGTGTTTTCTTTGCAACAGTACAGTCTCCTGCACAGTGTAACACAGACTCAGAAAGCTGCCTCCCCTAGGGTCTAAGGGTTTGCAATGAAGACTGAGTTCAGAGTTTAAAACTCTCTAGTAGTTGGACACGACTCAGTGACTTCACTTTCACTTTTCACTTTCACGCGTTGGAGAAGGAAATGGCAGCCCACTCCAGTGTTCTTGGCTGGAGAATCCCAGGGACGAGGGGGCCTGGTGGGCTGCCGTCTATGGGGTCGCACAGAGTCGGACACGACTGAAGCGACTTAGCAGCAGCAGCACGTAACAGCACACTGGGCAAAGTGTCACGTCCATTTCTTGTTTAAATGACATCCTCTGAAAGTTTACCCTATGAAATACAGGACACCAGCTGAGTTTAGATATGACCGTTTTCCTGAATTCCATTATCGTGCAGAGCTGACTAGCTTTCAGTGCTGATCTTAAGTTCATTGAGCAACGGAGGGGACGGTAGTGGTGCTGGTGGTGAAAATTGCGTTTTCTTAAAGGTCCAACACTGTGCTAATCATCTGATCCTCCCAACATCTTTAGTATCACCATCTTGACTTTGTAAACAATTGAAAGGCAAGGAATCCGAGGCTTAGAGACCGGTCACAAGATCACGGCTTATAGAGCACTGCTGGGATTTCAGTCCCAGAACTCGGACATGAGAGTCGTCTTGTTAACCCCAACTTCACATCACCTCCCACACCACTAAGTGGATCTTTCTCATCTTTGGAGGAAGGCAAAGTCTTCATGACCTTCAGCATTTGTCCTCAGTCATCGTCTTTTCTCTGAATTTAAAAAGTGATCTGTGATCACAACATCTATTTCAAACTTTCCCTCTAAGCCTGAACAAACATCCCATTTCTTTTTTTCAAAACCTCTGTTCTGCACTGGCTTCCTTGGGGAGAAGGAGGGGGCTACTGAACAACCTTGCCCACCAGGCTTTGCTGTCCAGAGTCCCTCACTGCTTAAAGGAATACTTCTCAGTCTCCTGAAATCTATGTATCCAGAATGCCAATTCGGTCATTACCAAGACCTCCTACAAGAGTCACTGCCTCCTACAACAGGCAGAACACTCATGGGGATTGGTGCATGGAATTTCAGGAAAGAAATCAAGGGGTGGTTATGCTGAAGATCAAAAAGCAGTGAGCTGCAGAGAAGTTTCCCTGGAACTTCCTGTCCAGCTCTGCCTCATAGAGAGGAGATAGTTGGTAAACAGTTCCACCTCTCTGAGACCTCTCTCACCCTGTCAATAACTAAAGTTCAAAAAAAGTTGGGGATATTTATTATGACAGGATGTGTTCATTAGTCTCCCTAACTCGTGATGTCTTTTTTAAGTTCAGTTCAGTCACTCAGTTCAGTTCAGTTCAGTTGCTCAGTTGTGTCCAACTCTTTGCGACCCCATGAATCGCAGCAC
>SJYQ01000441.1:789898-863367 GCA_006410935.1 Redunca redunca
GTCTAGGTTGGTCATAATTTTCCTTCCAAGGAGTTAGTGTCTTTTAATTTCACAGCTGCAATCACCATCTGCAGTCACTCAGTCATGTCCAATTCTTTGTGATCCCATGGACTGCAGCATGCCAGGCTTCCCTGTCTATCACCAACTCCTGGAGCTTGCTCAAACTCTTGTCCATCAAGTCAGTGATGCCTTACAACCATCTTATCCTCTGTCATCCCCTTCTCCTCCTGCCTTCAGTCTTTCCCAGAATCAGCCTTTTAGTAAAGTTGGGATAATGTTGGTACCTGCCTCACATAGCTGGCTGGAAGGATTAAAGAGTTTGTAAATATTAGGTGCTTGAGATTTTCTTGTACATATTACGTGTTTAATAAATGCTACTACATTCAGAGCCCAAGTTTGGACTCATTGATGCCTTTTCCAAGAATCATATGTTTCTCAACTTCTTGGAAAGAAGAACTATCAAGAGAAAAAATGTTCATGTCCCGTCAACTCAGCAGCGTTGACTGTTTCCACAAGGACTTACCCCACTCTGCTTTTAATCAACTCAGTTGGAATGCCCTTTGGGATATTACAGGTCACTTGGGGTGTTGTGTACATAAAAGCTGCCTGGAAAAAAATGTGATGGAATGATAACAGCTCAGTCTGTTTCATAACTAACCTGGGTAACATGGACCCAGATGTCATAAACATTCATATGTCACAGTCACCCGAGGATAGTTTTGGTCTTGGTCTTTCTAATAGAGAAAGAATCGGCTTGAACTTGATCCAATCTTTGCTTTATCAATGCAGACATAGCTCAATTCCAAACTGCAAATCTGAGCAGTGAATAAATAAAGGAGAACTCATCTCAACTAATCTGACAGTGTTAGGACACTCATCAGTAGATATCCAATTTTTTCAATCAAAGTGTAAAAATGGAATATATAAACAGATGCACAGTTTAAAAATTCCAGCAATTGATTTTGCCAACAACCCAACAATAAGTGTCCCTGGAATCAGTGATTACCAGCTCCAGTACTGCACAGAAATGACAGAGACTGTCTGTAGGAGTAGCAACAAGCATTGATTAGGTGTACATGTCTGTCTGGCACAGTAAAAAACTGTCACTTCTTCCAGAGTAGAAAACACCAAGCCCTCCAGGTGACCAATACAACCTCTCAGAGCTCAGGATTTCAACATCACACTTCTTCAGAGATGAAATGCTGGCTGATGACAGTGGTGCAAACGGGTGGAAGTGGCAACATGTTGACAATGACGTGACAGGTCACTTTTCCAATGAACAGATGAAATCTCCCAGGTGCTCTGACCACTCCTGAAACCCCCTCAGGGATTGCTGTCCGCACCCTAACAAGCATCCTGTCATCAATGAGATTAGTCTCATTGTACAGGCAGCCTGACCTGCTTTGGAGGAATTCTTTCTTCTAAGAGAGAAGAATATGCACACACGAGTCAGTGTTATCTGTGCGAGAGGAGTTCTCTACGTGCACTCAGAGAGAAGACCAATCACAGCTACACATGGTAAAATTACATGTGACCCCATTCTGCGTGTCTTACATATGTTCCCACCTTCAATCTCCCTAAGGACCCTAGAGGTTGATGCTATTGTTAGGTCCATTTTCCAGAAGAGGAAACTAAGCCACAGAGAGATGATAGTACCTTGCCCAAGGTCATACAGTTTATCAATGGCTATCCTTGTACTTATGTCCTTATATTTTCCCACTGTTCTTTTACTCTGGTAGGGGTTTTCATGATCACTCTTGAATTATGACCAACAGAATTCTACACCAGGCCATGGAAACTACTGCAATTCTTTTTATTTCTTCTCTGAGATACATGACTGTGTCAAGAGTATTACTTCTCAGTGGCAGATACTATAAGATAAAGGTAGAACTCTCTCTGAGAAAAGTGCTAAAGCATACATTTTGCTTTAGACATGAAACTTCTCAAACATTCAGAAAAGTTGAAAGAGTGGTGGTATAATCCACTACTGAGATAGTCACTGTTAATATTTTACCACTTTTGATTCATGCATATCTATCTGTGTATCTCTGCCTTGAACCATTTGAAAGTTGGTTATCAGATATGATGAGACATTACTCCAAAATATTTTAGCTTATTACAAAATGCAGACATTCTCCAACTCTACCATTACATCATTATCACATATAACCAAGTTCAACATGATTCTCTAATTGCATCTAACGCTCAGTCCCTGGTCTTCTAGCTTCTGTCTCTTTACCCCTCCTAATAGCAGGCAACCTTTCAGCTTCCCCATCAAGTCTCTCCAGACCCAGTACTTTGAATCCAACTCAGAGTTCACTTCCACAAACCCCTGCTGACTTCTGCTCACCAGAATTTCAGTCTCCTATCAGAATCAATCAAGTTATACCCCAAACGCTCTAACCAAGACTTCAAAGAGGAACAGGCACTGTGGACAGATCCATTAGACAGCCTCAGGGCAAACAGAATACACTGAAGGAAAGACTGTAAACCATCCATTTAAAATTAGGAATTTGATAATTTGAAAAATCCCAAGGGATTGTTAAATACATTCATATACCTTGAACCTGAAGGGGTTAAACTTCAATGCCAATTGCAATTCACCCTATTCAAATGAACAGATTTGCAATGTGTTTAAGAAAAGGAGAGGAGGGAAGGCACTTTTACACAGAGCAATGAAGGTAGAAAATCTGGAAGCATTGTAGTTAAGCACAGTTTGTGTGGTTATGATTGGTAATGGGAGTCCAGAGTTAGAGAACCAGGCTCACTATCATTAGACCCCAGCCATGGCCAAATTCTAGTGCATTCCTTCCATTTCGCCAATAGGAGCCCCTGTCTGTGTTCAGAGATAAGATGGTTAGGGGTCTGCTCCATCCATCTTTTATGTGATCACAAAATCTCTTTTCTCTTCCCTCAACTAATACTTGTGATTACTCTCGATCATGATCTGTACTAAACAACCCTTCAGTTTCCTCTGACTGGGGGACTAGAACTGCCCAATAGCTATGAAAATCAGAGGACGTTCATGCTCCAGGGAACAAACTGGGTCAGGGCTACCAGGTTCCTCATCCCTATTATCTCAGAAAGAAGGAGAAAAAAGCCTGGCAGAAAGTCTAAAGCCAAAAGGAGAAGTTTTAAGGACTATCAAACAGACATGAATAGGCCCCATGTCATCAGTTTCAACTGACCCCAACCAGAGACCTGTCATCTTTAGTCATCCGGTGATAAATGTATGTGTGTACATATTGAGGGGCGCCTGGCCTACCTGAATGAGAGCTCCTTGAGGACAAGGGTATGTCTTATTCCTTCTGCATCCCAGGCAGCCCGTGTTTAACACCTAGTAGACATGTGCTTTGCATTTGCTGTAAACTGAAGCTCTGCCTGACTTCTGGCACCTGAAAGAGAATCTAATCCTTCCACCTTCCAAAGCCAGGATCCAGATATACAGACCAGGGGATGCTCCCACTTGCACAGAGCTTCAGTTGTCAAGCCCTGCTTTTTACCCACAGGTTAAGCCGAGTTGGATTCCAAGGAAGAAAGAGAAGTGAAGGTTTCCTTTGTCCCTTTCCTTTGCCGAGACTAAGAGTCCTCTGGTTTCCCCTCTGAGCACAGTGGTCCTCTAAGATCTGCCACTGCCAAACAAGTCAGCTGGACCAATCACAACAGAATCTGATTGTCATGTCACCTACAGCCACCCCCAAATTAAAGTAGACAGCACAGTTCTGGCCTCAGGGATACTTCCCCACCACAGTGACCAAACAGGCTCTCGCCTATGTCCTCATCCCCAGGGCAGCGTGCTGCTGCTGAGGGCCCAGGTGGCCCTAGGAGCTGCTTGCTCATGGATGGCCCCTGTGGTTTCATCTTGGAATCCCACTCACTACAAACACAATCCTCATCTCTCAGCTCTCTGTCAACTCCAAGCTGATCTCCCTTCCTGCCCTTAAGAAGGGCTTTAATGCACATCTTCAGTCTTGGACACATCACTGCACTGCATTCAAATCATGCTCCTCCTGTCAAATATGGGTAAGATGCTCACAGTTCATCCAAAAACCCAGAACCTTATACCCAGCATAAAATACTCTGGCAATCATATTAACTTCCCTCCCATCTCTCTCCCAGCATTCTTTCATCTCTTCATGAACCCTTGCCAAACTCATCAAATTTTTTTCTCTTCTCTCAAAACCCTGAGCTTTTTCACAGAAAAAAACTAATGTGGCACCCTCCAGTTAGAAGGGTGCCCTGACACCCATGTCTCCAGGCAGGGAAATAGCTCTAGTTCACTGATCAAGCACAATTCCATATTCCCTCTACTTTGAAACCTCTCTCAAATGTCTCAGGCAAGATTTTCCACCTTCCTCTGTGCGCACATTAGCGATGTCACCTCCTGGCAGGGTTGGAACTCTCCACGCATGTTTCACTCTTTGTTCCAGCCACCCTGGCCTGTCAGCTGCCAGCTTCACTCAGGGCTTTGCCCCTGCCATCACTCTGTGGCCCAAATATCCGCATAGCTTCTCTCTCATCTCCTTTCAAAGTCTGCTCAAATGACATCCCCTTCTGAATCTCAATGGCCACCTTTCTGAGGACAGAAGTCTTTGCCTGAATCCCTCTCTACTCGCTTTGGCCACCTTTTCCCTGGTGTTTGAGATCACCTGACCTTATCATGGTATTTGAGTCTCATTATTCATGGATCCCCAATTTGCAGACTCAACTATTTGCTGAAACTGATTGTAACACTGAAATCAACACTGCAGTGTTTTTACAAGTGTTTGTGGACATTATGTAGGGCAGGGGGATATTTGTCACTGAACATATGAAGTCTCAGAGTAGGTCAACAGGGCGATATTTTACCTTTTTTCAGCTCTTATGTGCAAAAAAAAACAACAGTGTTCTCCTGGTCTATTGGGTCTATTGAATACCTGTGCTTCACGTATTTGTACTTTTGTGGGTGATTTTACTGTTTCACTGAGCAGAGTGAAGTGCTGTCTGAGAAAAGTGAAGGTCGCTCAGACTCTTTGTGACCCCTTTGATTGTTGCGATCCCACAGACTGTATGTAGCCCGCCAGGCTCCTCTGTCCATGGGATTTTCCAGGCAAGAATACTGGAGTGGGTTACCCTGCCCTGCTTCAGGGTATCTTCCCAACCCATCTAAGCCACCAGGGAAGCCAGAAGTGCTGTCTAGGGTTCCTTTAGTAAGGGAAGGTTAGATGTGCGTTCCAGGGAAAAAGAAACGTGTTAGATAAGCTTTGTTCAGGCATGCGTTACACACTCAGTGTTTGCAGTAACTTCACAGGATACAACTGCCATTCACAAGAACTGGCTGCATCTATTTCTTGTAAAAAACAACCCGCCTTCCTGCGGTAGACCGTAAGGGCCTCTCTCAAAGGAGAGAGTGCACCTCAGCATACGCATCTATATTGTCCCTGCCTGTAACCGTGTCTGACACACAGCACATGCTCCACAAATGTGTGCTCAATCGCACTGAACCACAGACTATTTCAGAACAGAGACTACTTATCTCTGCCTCCGTGCCACCAGTTTTTAGCCAAACCACTATCACAGGTGAACTTTTGGTAACAGCTGATGAATCAAANCACATAGCACATGCTCCACAAATGTGTGCTCAATCGCACTGAACCACAGACTATTTCAGAACAGAGACTACTTATCTCTGCCTCCATGCCACCAGTTTTTAGCCAAACCACTATCACAGGTGAACTTTTGGTAACAGCTGATGAATCAAAGGGATGGATAAATAAACTTGGGAAACTCCTGCCCCCAAGGAGTAAGTCCTGGATTTTAGGTCCAGCTTTTCATCCAGGATCAGTAGTGCTATTCTGCCACTATTTTGTCACTATTGCCTTGTAATGTACCCTTAAGAAGGGCTTTAATGCACATCTTCAGTCTTGGACACATCACTGCACTGCATTCAAATCATGCTCCAAAATTCTGGGATCCATGATAAACTGAAACCGCCAATACGCAAAAGGAGCTCACTGCCTGGGCAAAGTGCATATGAAAAAGTAGAAATCTGTGATGCGGTATTTCGGTGCATCTTTCTTTTCCAAGGCCAAATATATATGGCCTCAGTCAAATTACCTACATATCAGCTTTACTAAGCTTTTACTAAGACTTTGTACATTTTGCCTTAAATGCACATTTTAAGAACTGTGTAAACCTGTGCTTGACATTCTACATCTTAAAGTACCAATTAGGTTTTTTCAAAGTAACACTAAAATGTTCATTGACTCCTTTCATGTCAGAATTGGAAACTGATTTCTCAATTTTAGCTGGGCTATTTTGGCCCTTCTTGGATGCTAAGTTGGGAAAAATAGTGCTATGGTTTAACTTAGAAATGAAATCTGAGGAGCTGGAACCATGGTTAGTTTTGTATATAACAACACCACAGGGACACTGTGGGGAGGAAAAAAAACAATGGTGGCCTAGTCCATGAGGTTTCCTTGTATTTTTTTGTGCTCCGTTTTCCCCTAAGATCCTCCCAGACCTGACGGGGACTTCAGAGAGCAGAGGCCCTTCTGTAACAACACACATTAAGTAAAACATATATTATTACACACAGTAGTAAACATGGACCAATAATGTTGTATGACAGATTTCCTAGGCACTTGGAAGAGAAGGTCTCTACCTTCCTAACAGTGACAGGTACGTATATCTACACACACATTTGAATTTTTTTTTAAGTGCTCAGTAAAACACATGGTCTTTGTTACTAAAGTATTGAATCCCTTGTTATTTAAGAAAAATAAGAAATTAAATGTTGACAAGAGAAAACAACCCTATTTAATTTTACTTACTCACTGTTTCCCACAATTCATTGGTTCCTATTATATCCATTAGATTATGTCCTCTCCATTTTTATCCCTTATCTTTTATTTCCTATAGTCTGAGCAACAAACATTTCACAGAAAACACTTTGAGAAATTTTTGTGGGACAAAAAGGCTCAGAGGAAATTAAAAAGAAAACAACTAGCTCACTGAAGTTAATTGAGCTTGATTTTGACAGAACACCAAGAATAAGTTGGAATGTCTGAGCTTTCTTAACTAGCAAAAGTGAATTAGTAATTCATTTCCAAACCAGCGTCTGCAACACTGTCTCACTGTGAATACCAGCTCCTAAAGGTTCTCTTGCTTTCAGAACTTCTGATACAGATGGCTTTAAAAATTCCATAGGGACCACGCCTAATACTCATTGTTCCTTCAAACTCATAATTTTATAAAAAGAAAAAAAAATTCTTATGTAACAATAAAAAGCATACTTCCTTACCGAGTATTTCACTGCATGACTATTTTGAACTAAGCAATTTTCTTTCCTAGGCCATTTACCACATTGCTATTCAAATAAATGGAATTATCAGACACCATAGGCACTTATTTTATTTACTTATAAGGCTAGAATGGTTTAAAAATAAACATTCTAATAACTGGACAGTGTTCTGAAAAGTACAGAAATTGTCCTTCAAGGAGTTTAAGGTTTTTGAGTACAAGCCAACGAAACAATGCCATTTGCAGCAACATGGACTGTCATACTGAGCAATGTCAGACAAAGACAAATATCATACCGCTTAGATGTGGAATCGAACATAATGTTACAAATGAAGTTACTTACAAAACAGAAACAAACTCACAGACCTAGAGAATGAATTCATGGTTATCAAAAGGGAAGGATGGGGAGAAGGTATAATTAGGGAGTTTGGGATGGACACGGAGAAGGCAATGGCACCCCACTCCAGTACTCTTGCCTGGAAAATCCCATGGACAGAGGAGCCTGGCCTGCTGCAGTCTATGGGGTCGAGAAGAGTCGGACACGACTGCGTGACTTCCCTTTCACTTCTCACTTTCATGCACTGGAGAAGGAAATGGCAACCCACTCCAGTGTTCTTGCCTGGAGAATCCCAGGGACGGGAGAGCCTGGTGGGCTGCCGTCTATGGGGTCACACAGTTGGACACGACTGAAGCGACTTAGCAGCAGTAGCAGCAGTTGGGATGGACATGTACACACTGCTATATTTAAAATGCATAACCAACAAGGATCTACTGTATAGGTGGGAACTCTTCTGGATGTTATGCAGCAGCCTGGATGGGAGGGGAGTTTCGGGGAGAATGGATGCGGGTATATGTGCGGCTGAGCGGCCCTGCGTGCACCTGAAACTGTCGCATCATTGTTAATTGGCTATGCTTCAATATAAAACAAAAAGCCTAAATAAAATTTTAAAATACTCATGGTAAGATCTACACAACTCTATTATTTTGCTGCCAAGTTTCTAAGCTGTTCTGCAGAGAAAGCAGGCATGGGTGCTTAGCATATGTATGGAACTTTGTAATTTAAAGAGACAGTTATGCATTATGCTATCAGACAAGAAACTGGGACATTTCATACATTTGTGCCATTAACAACCCACAGGGTGATAATTATTCTACCTAATTTACAAAGGCTTGGAGAAGTTCAGTGTGTCATGGGACAGGTCTAGGTCACACCTTGAGTAAGGGCTAGAGCTCAATCAGACCCTGGGTCAGGTGAGCCCAGAGCAACATCAGGAGCCCTCATCTCAAGTTCACTAGAGAACACAACAGACAATCCACTCCAGGCAACAGTGAATTCCCATTATCATTCTCACTTCTAGGTTTAAAAAAAATTTTTTTTTTTTTACAATGACCTCATCTTTAAATGCAAATGAATGCTCAGATTTGCAACTCATGGACAATATCTTCTAGCCTACTTACTCTTTCTACTAAGACTCTTACAATGAATATTTCTCCTGAATAATGTGTTTTATAGTAAAAAGCTTGAGGAATTTCAAATATGTTGGGCTTTTTCCACTAGACAGCTACGGTTATACAGAAAACAATCTTAATTATCCATGCAAAGAAGTAGTCTCAGATATCTAGGTCAGGATCAGCTTCTGGGTTTCCTGTTTCTTCTCCTTCCCTTTGTCTTGAGGATGATTACAACGTGGGCATTTGACAAGGCATGCTGTGACTATTTCTTGCCACTGTAAAGCTGGGGTTTTCTAGATGCAACACTGTAAATAAGCTTCAGAGTTTTTTTTCTTTAATGTATATATATATATATATGCATATATTTAGTAAGTTTTCCTATGTGACCACAAACCAAGAACTGTTGAAGACAGTGAAGGCCGTGATAACAATGGAAACATTTTTAGAAGACTGAGGCATTAATGGAGTCATGCATTTATTGACTGAAGATGCACAACAACCAGCCTCATGACCCAGTTTTCTGGGGGATCCCCAATTTCATATAAGTATATTGAAAGTCTATATTATATATAGCAACATAATACTTTTCCCTCTAATAAATGCAACATGATTTAATAGGGAAATAAGCCTATGTCTCGAAACCAGAATTTGTCAAGAGACTCTCAGTATTTAATCAGCTTTGTTGTAGGCTGTACATGAGCGTATATACTTCTGTAACACACTGACTGCCTTAATCAAAGTACAAAGTCTCATTTAGTATGTCACTGTGGCTCTTCCTTGGCTGTGAATTCACACATAAATCCCTACTTGCTATAAAGCACAGCAAGCTCCGCTCAGTGCTCTGTGATGACCTAGATAGGTGGGATGGGGCTAGGGATATATGTATACGTATAGCTGGTTCACTTCACTGTACAGCAGAAACTAACACAGCCTTGTAAAGCAATTATACTCCAATAACAGCAAGGAAGTTCTGGAAGAATTCTTGCTACATGTTTGCGTTAAATGAGCAAAAGAGTTACAACCTAAGAACAGTAAGTAAAGTCATCAGTAAATGCTACCTGATGGTTCTCTTGTGTCCAACAGAAGCTGATGCAAAACCACAATGATTTAATGAATAAAGATCATATCACTTGACAGCAACGTGTATGACTTGAGGTTGGGAACTAGAATATAGAGCAGAGACATACCTTGGCATCTCAGTGTCTTTGTTTCCATCAGGAGGACAAGAAAGGTTCTGGCTTGCTCATCAGCTGCTCCCCAGTGTCTTGCCTCTTGTTCTGCCGTATGGTAGGCAACTGACGCATACCTACTGAAAAAATGAATGAATGAGTGAATCAGTGAAGATGAGTTCTAAATTCACTGCACCAAATTTAAAAAGAATGTAGTCTACATTTAAGGAAAACAAAGTAGTCTATGCACGTTGAGATTCCTGGCAGATTTAAGTAAGCTTCAAACCTTGATGGAAACAATCCTGCAAATTACCATTTACAACTTACTGATGAGAACACTATAAAGTCAATCTATAGTAATTTGACTGTGTAAATCAAAACCAGAGAAGGCACTCTGGTTGGTCTAGCCTCCTGTCAACCTAAATTAATTCCAGTGACCCAGGACAGACCTTTGCCAAGCAACAGCCATTTATTATGAGAAGGTCTAAGAGAAGATCACAAAAGGAAATTTACTACAACATGGGTAGGTCCTTTAAACTAATTGGAAAGCATGAGACCCACTGATAAATTTACTAATGGTGTGGACCATAAACATGGTTGGAAATAGGTCAGAATAGAGAACCCAGCTGGTTTCAGAATTGCTGGGCAGAGCAGATTCTAGCAGATAAAATCCTACAATTAGGCAGAGGAATCCAGTGCCATTTGCACAGTCCCATCTTGACTTGGCACCCAAAGTCATCACAGATCTAATTCTGCTTCTACCCTTGTACATAGAGTCACTGTCACAACTGATTCTTTCACATTTATCTTTCAGGCCCTGCTGCAAAAAAGAAGTATGTCAGTTATAATAACCTGGTTATCTAACCTGTTCCATTCCATGGAACAATGGAGGAGAACGACCCTCAGTTATTTTGTCATCCAACCTGGCATTGGACTCTTTTGGTCCAGCCTGCTGCCCATCACCGGAGGAGCATCCCCGGCCAGGAGACCAACGGTAGAGGATCCAAGTGTCCTACACAGCTGCTTTATGAAATATTCTTACTTTATCTTGGCTTAATAAGTCACTGGCATCAGCACTGCCAACTCGGCTGCAACTCTGGACTTTCCCTACCAAAGGGAGCATTGAGACTCAAGTCCCACCCAGGCTCTTGAGGGTGAACCCCTTGAGAGCCTCAATGACCGTTTTTGGGGCTGCCCAGTCTTTCTACGTCTGTACTTCCAGGCTGCAAGGTTTTGAAATTTTCTGTACAGTTTGTGAGGACTTTTGCACTTTGCCATCCAATGTTGTACCTCGGTTCACTGTTTGTTTTCGAATGCCCTGTTTTCATAGAACCCTATTCTTTCAGACGGCAGGATCTTTGGGGAAAACTTTGAAATGATTAAAATTTTAAAAGGCTCTCGGCAGACTAAAAAGGAAAAACGTATGTACATGACTGTATAATTATGATTATAGTACCGCTGCAAATCATGTTATTTTTTTTAAGACAAAAAAAAAAAAAAAGATATTTAAAGACCAAAAACTGTGCTGAGAAAAGTATACCCTACCTGTCTTTGGTATGAGACAGGTCACAAGGGAAAAAGGTATTGGCTGAACGGAATAGAGGTCTTGATCTTGGGAATGCATGCCAGTAATGTATTTTACAGTACACGTTACTCATTTATGTTCAATATTTGTATTTGTGTTCCCTTTTGTTACTTTCATTAGGATATGGGTATTTTGCAATAATTTTAATAATGATTAAACTATTTGAAGGAAAGAATATGGATTTTTCATGTCTTGAGGTTTGGTTCATGCCCCCCTATGACTGATCAGTGTGATAAGGACTTTAAAAAAGAGCATGTATGTTTTTTACTGTTTGTAAGAAGTACTTTCGTTAATCCTGCTGCTCATGTGCCAATTTAGTGGAGAAACACCCTTGCTGAAAAATCCCCCTTTCCATTCTCTTTCAATTCTGTGATATTGTCCAAGAATGTATCAATAAAATACTTTGGTTAACTTTTTTATTTCCTGCAATAAATATTTTTAGTTGTTTATCCCTTTTTAGTGACAGCTGCTTCCAAACTTATTTTAAGTTAGGGAACCACGTGGACAGCCAAGCCTGTTAAAACCTCATATCTTAGCCCACAAATGAAGATGTAGCTGACAGGCATTTATTAACCTGTTGTCATCATTTAAGTCCCTAAGTTGTGTCTGACTCTTCTTCTATGACCCCATGGACTGTAGCCCACCAGGGACCTCTGTCCATGGGATTTCGCAGGAAGGAATACTGGAGCAGGTGGATCAGTTCCTTCTCCAGCAGACCTTCTCTACCCAAGTATCAAACCCACATCTTTCTGGCACTTGGATTCTTTACCCCTGAGCCACCAGGGAAGCCCATATATTAACCCAATGGTGCTAAATTCTCTCACAGAAAAGCTGCTTCTAAGCCCGCACATTCTATTTCTTCATAATTGAAGTTGAGACCTAACCATCTCAGACACTTTCTCAGAGAGTTATCTATCCGAAATAGCAAGAATTTGAGAGAGAAAAGAAAAATAAAGAAGCAACACAAGCTTCAATATAGCAGTCTAGGTAAATGTAGTAAAATGATAAACATACCCCCCAAACTTAACCAAAGGAGAAGTAAGTAAAGGTAACTAGTATACAGCATTTGTCTATATTTTCAAATAAATAGGTTGCCCACACAGATGATAAGATTAAGATTTGGGGTTACCAAAGTTCAACAGTAGGGAATGGCCTCATAGATCAACTTGTAGTAACTTGGGTTTCAGAAGTACAAAATAACATCCCTTTGCAGAGAGTGATACTGGTCCTTAGCACTCAGGATTAGACTGTAAAATCCAAAGTGAATTTCAAGAAACCACTGTGCATCCAAGTGTAACTCATTTTCAACTGTGATTAATAAAACCCATACCTAATCTACCTTTGGCATCTTCTGACCTCTTCCTGACATCCCTTAGCTCTCTCAGCCCAGGTAATGTATGTGCAAAGAATAGATAACTCATTTCACCATCAGCTGAAAAAAACTAATCTGTCCCCCAGGTTCTCCTATCCCTCAAACACCCTTCAAATTTTGCCATTTTGCAAACCTCCACTCATTCTGGACTAAGGGTTAGGGCTGTAGGTTCCCATCATTGTTTCATGGACATCTGTGTTTTTGCTCCCTAAAATTCTTTAAAATCAACTTCAGGCAAAGTTTTCTATGTACCCACTTGGGTCTGTTTAAATTGTTTTCTTCTCTTGTTCTGCAGTCAGGACCAGACAACTCAGAATTCTACTCTTAAGTGTCTCCCCCTGCTCTTGGGATTGCCATCTTTTTGTTTCCAGTCTCAGGCTTATTACCATACTTTAACGTTTTGGAATCTGTCTTTCCAAAGTCTCATGTGGCCACCAGACTACATGCACGCTTCTGCCCCAGACTCCAGAGCCCAGATGATACTGGTGTTTCCCCCAAGCTTCCTTTGGACCAGGTCCTCCTTGCTGGTCCGAATCATCAGGTTCAAGAAGCACTTGTCTTCTCTTCATCACCCCCTTAGGTGTGAAGGCAGTGGTAGAGCATTCAGTCAACAAATGATTTGAGAGCCTACTGTGTTCTATATTCTTAGAGAAACAGCACTTAGACAGGAAGTCACATCCCTTGCCCTCAAAAAGCTTGCATTCAAAAGGATTTTCAAGCATTTCTTGGATGCTGCTCTTTAACCCCAAGCTTCCCTGGTGGCTCAGACGGTAAAGAATCTGCCTTCAATGAGAGAGATCTGAGTTCAATCCCTGGGCTGGGAAGATCCCTTGGAGGAGGGCATGGAAACCCACTCCAGTCTTCTTGCCTGGAGAATCCCATGGACAGAAGAGCCTGGCAAGCTACAGTCCACGGGGTCACAGAGTCAGATACAACTGAACGACTAAGCATAACACAGCATAGCACTTTGGCCCAGAGGTGATTCTGTTAGAAGAGACAACCCGACTCACTGCAGAAATACACAAATTTAGAGCTGGCCTTTCCTCAGTGAGCCTTTTCTCTTCCTCCACTGAGTTTCTTCTCTTTCTCCACAGCCCCCTCACTTCCACTTAGAAAGTCAGACCATGCCAATTCTTTATTCTGCTTGTCGTTCCTTTGTGTTTGTTACCCTGTGGGCTCCAAGAGCACATGGAGAGCCAAGGAGGAAGACCCCAGCCATGTACACACCTGGTTCCATAGCTGAGAAACCGCATTTGCCTCTCAACTGCAGAGATCTATTTAGGACAAGAAAAGGAAATCCCAGGGAATGATTATTCTAACTTTGAGTGAGCCAGCAAGCCACATCCACTATTAGAGTAATTGGCACATTACTGTTTACCTTCTTCAAACAAGCAGGGCTTTCCAGCAAGTTCTGCACTGGCTACTGAGCAGGACAATGACAGAGTCCGTCACAGCGACTGTTACCCTTCCGGTGAACCTTTACTACCAGAGAAACTGGTCAGGCAAACCGTACTGGCCCTTGAGCCAAGGGAGGTGGGCTGCCTTTGCTATTGCCTGGACGTTTCGTGCATAAATTCATCAGGTACTTGGTATGTGCTTAGACTGTGTTAACTGATTTTTATTCCTCCCACTTAATCTTAAAAACAGCTCTTTGTGGGAGAGATTAATATTATCCTCATTTTCAAGAGTAAAAATGAGAATAATTCCCCTACCACTGATAAGTAGCAAAGCTGCGACTGGAGGGCTTCCCAGGTGGTACTAGTGCTAGACAACCCGCCTGCCAAAGCAGGAGACGTAAGAGAAACGGGTTCAGTCCCTGGACTGGGAAGATCCCCTGGAGAAGGGCAACCCACTCCAGTATGCTTGCCTGGGAAATCCCAGGGACAGAGGAGCCTGGAGGGCTACAGTCCATAGAGGGTCACAACGAGTCAGACATGACGAAGTGACTCAGCACACACTCACACAAAGCTGGGACTAGAAGCCAGATCTCACTGACTCGGACCCAATACTACAAAACATTCCATTGTAATACCCAGAACATGCTGTCCTATTCTCCCTAAAACAGCAATTGCAATCAGCATAAATAAAATAATAAATAAATCTCTAACCACAATAAGATTTTACAAGATAAGTATTTGTATGAATATGCACTATAATAATTACTATAAGGATAGATTCTTAAAACAGTATTTATAGTAATTAAGAATGTTATAGAAAAATGCCCATACAGTTATTTTCAATACAATTCTAACTATACCAACACACGTGCATATGCCAAGGTAAATTGAACAAAATATACAAAATGAACTAGGCAAATATGAATGATTATTTTTTACTCAACTTGTTTTTCCTGTACTTGTTGTTTCCTTTGCAATGAACAACATTACATTTATAAATCAGAGGGAAATGCTAATTTTAAAACCATCCTGTGGATTTCTGCTAAGGTGGCAAGCTAGCACAGCATGTCCTGGCTTCATACTTAAAATCATCTCTGGATGTAAATTCCACAGCACCTCTTCTGGACTCTGCACTGATGTTAGAATTTCCTACTGATTTTCAGCCTCTACCCCAGGCTGATTAAAACAGAAACTTTGGAGGAAGACTTAGACATTAATGTAGTTTTTAAATCTCCCCACACATAGTTTTAAGAAAACTGTGGATATGAGGGATAAGGACTTGAACAGATACTAGGAATTCTGAATGATGAACCATCCCCACCCACCACATCGCTCACCTCCCATGGTGCCCTGGCATAGATTACTAAACAGAAAAGCCAGTACCCCAGCGGGCAAGAGTGAGGACCCAGAAATGAAGTTGTGCATATGGGTCTTTCTCACAGACAAAATTTTACAAAAGCAGTACACTCGCCCCTATTATACACAATCAATTCCAGAGTTATTAAGGATAAAAATGTCAAAAATTTTTTTAAAGGCCCATAGAAAAAAATACAGAGGAGTATATTTCTGTTCTTGGGTATAGAAAACATTACATCTTACAGAAGACAGAGAGAAGGATCAGCGTGAAAGGAACGATTCCTTTTGATTATATTAAAATTGAGTACTGTTCATTAAAAAACACTTTAAAGCAAGTTCAAGCAATCTACTATCTATAAGAAGGTATTCACGATACATACACCAAGAAAGGATTAATATTATAAATATATATTAGGAATACATCTACATATCCACAAGGTATATATCAGAAATATATTCATTGGAAAGACTGATGCTGAAGCTCCAATTCTTTGGCCACCTGATGTGCAAAGGCAACTCATTTGAAAAGACCCTGATGCTGAGGAAGACTGAGGGCCGAAGGAGAATGGGGGACAGGATGGCATGGTTGGATGGCACTGCTGACTCAATGGACGTGGGTTTGAGCAAGCTCTGGGAGGTGGTCAAGGACCGGGAAGCCTGATGTGATGCAGCCCACAGGGTTGCAGAGAGTCTACACGACTGAGCAACTGAACAACGACAACAATCAGATAAAGGTCCTGAACTTCACTGTGACTTGATTAAATGAAAAAGACACCTGTTGATGAACCAGTCACTGCAACAAGAGGGTGGGGTTAAGCGTAAGTCCTGACCATCCCTCTGTAAATTAGAGTAGGGGGTTTAGTCGCGAAGTCATATCTGACTCTTTGTGACCCCATGGACTGTGACCTACCAGGCTTCTCTGTCCATGAGATTTCTCAGACAAGAATACTGGAGGGGGTTGCCATTTCCTTCACCCAGAGATCTTCCCACCCCAGGGGTCGCACTTGCATCCCTTGCGTTGGCAGGCAGATTCTCTGCCACTGAGAGGCCAGGGAAGCCCTCGACTACAGTAAGTACCCTACACACGAACCCTCAAGTTGTGAACTTTGAAAGGCATGAATGTGCTGGCTGTTGTACTGTACTACTCTACTTTTCAAGAAACTATATTGTAGGGAAAAAAAATCTTTATTTTTTGTGTTTGTCTGTTTTTTAATGTATTATTTGTGTGAAAAGTATTATAAACCTATTACAGTACAGTGATATATAGCCAAATGTGTTGGCTGGATATCTAGGCTAACTTAATTGGACTTATGAACAAATTGGACTTTAGAATGACCTTCTGGAATGAAACGCATTCACATGTAGGAGACACAGTGTGTGTGTGTGTGTGGCTGTGCATGCGTGTGTGCAGATGCACATGCACTCAGTCGTGTTTGACTCTCTGCGACCCCATGGACTATAGCCTGCCAGGCTCCTCTGTACCTGGGATTTCCCAAGCAAGAACACGGGAGTGGGGTGCCATTTCCTATTCTAGGGGATCTTCCTGACCCAGGGATCAAACCCAGGTCTCTCACATCTGCTGCATTGGCAGGCAGACTTTTTATCACTAGCACCAGCTGGGAAGCCCCATCTCAGGGAAATTGAGATGGCTGATTCTACTAAATAGTAATCCTGAGCAAGTCATCTAATTCTGATATTACTGGCCTCCTGCTCCTTCCTTCTTGAACAGAAGAAATCTTGACCATAGGTCAGAATAAGGCTCAGGTTTCATACCTGGGTAAGGTCATGTGTATATTCCAGAGGGTACTTGACAGAGCTATCTATAAATCTAGCATTAAGATTTCTTAATGATACTCATGCCAGTGAGGAAGCCAGTTAGAACCAGACATGGAACAACTGACTGTTTCAAAAGTGGGAAAGGAGTATGACAAGGTTGTATATTGTCATCCTGCTTATTTAATTTATATGCAAAGTACATCATAAGAAGTGCCAGGCTGGATGAAGCACAAGCTGGAATCAAGACTTCCAAGAGAAATATTAATGACCTCATATATGCAGAGGATACTTCCCTAATGGCAGAAAGTGAAGAGGAACTAAACAGCCTCTTGATGAGGGTGAAAGAGAAGAGTGAAAAAACTGGCTTAAAGCTCAACATTCAAACAATTAAGATCATGGCATCTGGTACCATCACTTCAAGGCAAATAGAAACAGTGACAGGTTTTATTTTCTTGAGCTCCAAAATCACTGCAGATGGTAACTGCAGCCATGAAATTAAAAGATGCTTGCTCCATGGAAACAAAAGATATGAAAAACCTAGACAACATTTTAAAAAGCAGATATATCACTTTGCTGACAAAGGTCTGTATAGTTCAAGTTATGGTTTTTCCACTAGTCATATGGGGATGTGAGAGTTGGACAATAGAGAATGCTGAATGCTGAAGAATGGATACTTTTGAACTGTGATGCTACAGAAGACTCTTGAGATGGCAAGGAGATCAAACCCATCAATTCTAAAGGAAATCAGTCCTGGATATTAATTGGAAAGACTGATGCTGAAGCTGAAACTCTAATACTTTGGCCACGTGATGCAAAGAGCTTACTCACTGGAAAAGACCCTAATGCTAGGAAAGACTGAAGGCAGGAGGAGAAGGGGGCAACAGAAGATGAGTGAATGGATGATACCACTGACTCAATGGACATTAGTTTGAGCAGGCTCTGGGAGATGGTGAAGGACAGGGAAGCCTGGAGTGCTACAGTCCATGGGGTCGCACACATTCGGATACAACTTAGCAACTACACAACAACAACTCATTTACCGCTCACCTGTATATTTTCTCCATTCAAAAACCCTCATTTCAATTTAAAAATGACTTGCATGACTTATTGGGATATACATACACCTTCCTTGAACAAAATCTTCTGGACCAAAGTGTCTGACTTTCAAACATTTGGAAGATGAATATTAATGACTTCTAGAATGAAACACAGTTCATTTCCTCATTCTCTTTGCAAAGAAACTAAAAAGTGAGAAAGACAAATGATATGTAAACAAGAATCCCCCTCAATTGTCGTATACAGAGTAGAATGCCACACTCATTGCCGGCTCATCAGCAGTGCAGAGGTAGCAGTGTAAATATTAATTTAGCAAGTCTGCCACTTTTCATATTATGAGACAACCAGCACAATTACACTAATGATGGCAATCGACACCCGAGAAGACCTGACAGTCGAGTTGAACATTGCCTACAACAGATCCACTGCCCCCCCCACCCCCATAGGACTGCACTTTCCTTTTTTAGTGTTATGCCATAAACTATCCTCCATAATTCTGCTTTTAGGGGAAGAAATGTGCACAGTCTATCTCAAGTCAAATTATAAGAAAGAATACATAATATAAGTTCTCAGCCACTACCACCTGATATTGTTTGGTTGATTTTTCAAGAATACTAGCTGTCTAACTAGAATCAACCCCTCCGGGAAGGCTAGCTAAAGGCAGGTTGGAGGGCTCACTTGCAGCATCACTGATAATGCTGGAATGGAACCTGAGAATCTGCAAGTCCAGCTGATCCTGCTCTGGAAGAACCACACTTAGAGCACAGGGCTTTAGAAGGACTATGGAAACAGGTGGGGCAGGAACACAGGAAAGCCATACCTATCTCTAAGCTCAGTGGTCCTACACCCAGACAAGTCCAAGTGTGGCAAAGAAGCCAAATCTGACTCCATGTTGAAAACTTTGAGTTGCCTTTTGTTGCTTTTGTTATTATAATCATGAAAAATGGCTTGCCTCAAAGGTCCTGCCCCTCTGCCCACTGTAAACTAAAGTGCCTTTGCTCAGCTCAAAGAGAGATAATCTGACTCTGCCCACCTGTGAACAGAAGAGATTAACACACTCCTTCCAAAGGCCGGTGATGTTTTTCAAGATTGAAGACCCCTTCACTTTGCTTCCCCACTGCCTCTTCCTCTCCATTCTGCCTTTTGACTTTAATTCCTCCTTGCTTCTTTCTCTCTGACTCCACAAGAGAAACTGGCATCCAGACCATGACAAGATGGTTACTCTGAGACATTAGTCTGCCATCTTCTCAGTCAGGTGGCTTTCTGAATAAAGTCATTTTCCTTGCCTCAACACCTCGCCTCTTGGATTCACTGGCCTGTAGTGTGATAAGCAGAGCGAGCTTGGACTTGGCAACAGAAGTCTGTATGTCAGCAGGGAGCTTGGCAGAGCTGCACATCACTCTCTCTCAGATTCCTTAATACTCACTAGCACGGGATTCTATACTCCATTGTTGGAAATGGCACATGGGACATGATCCTAGCTCTCAAGTGGTAATAGAGTTATATGATTAAGCAAAATCTAAGTGGATGATTTTAGGAAGTAGTAAATGGGAGGTCACTGTATAATGTTTCCAGTTGTGTATGCTTCAAAATTTCATACTAAAAATTTAATACCCAATCTCTTTTCCAATTTTTGAGTCCTATCTAGCATGACCCCAAAACTCTTTGACTTTAAATGTATTATACTTTCCCCCAAAATGTTTTAAGGGACTACATAAATAACATATGCCTGACACACATTTAAAAACATTTTAAACACTGGGATGGGAAGGGTTGGGAACTCATCTGTCAGTGGGTCCATGTGCCCATGTGTGTATCTGTGTGCAAGTGAGATGTATAGGAGAAAATGGATGAGGAGCTGTGTCATTGATGGACTCTCCACATGAAAGAGGTGGAATAACAGAAAAAAAAAGTTTAAAATACTCAACAAACTGGATGAAACAGGATTGCATTTGGCTACAACCAACAGAAAACTCAACATATATAGATTTATTTTTTAAGAAACCAAACAAATTATTTAGGTAAACAGTTGAGGTCTGTTGCAGTTGGTCAAAAATGATGTTAAGAACCAGAGTTCTTTTCTTTTTCCTGCTTTGCGTTCCTGATGTGTATAACTTTAATCCACACAGTCACAAAATGGCTACTGCCTCTCTGGACAATACACATACTCTCTCAGCAGTAAAAACAGAAAAGCTATACAATTTTTGAGATTCGCCTTTTATGCAATAAGTGAAACTTTTCTCCAAGAGTTCTTACAATCTCTTGGCCAGAAACATACCACTTAGCCCCCTCTGAAACGTGGCCTCTTCCAACATACAGAAGAGAGAACAGGAGTAAGTTACTGGGAATGCATTTTGACTGAGAAACCAGTATCTGTCAAGCTTATGTCCTGGGAAAGGTTATATAAACTCTCCCTACTTATAGCAACTTCTCATAAAATAGTGGCGACAACTATTAAGGACACAAAATCACCACGACCAATAAGACAAACTTAGGAATTCCCCAGGCAAGAATACTAGAGTAAGTTCCCATTCCCTTCTCCAGGGGATCTTCTTGACCCAGGTATTTAACCTGGGTCTCCTGCATTGCAGGCAGATTCTTTACCTTCTGAACCACCAGGGAAGCCCAGAAAAATCTTCAAATAACATCAAATTCTGAAAAACCTACCCCAAATGTTGAAACTTAGGGTAAAGAGAGACTTGTGTGTCAATTTGGATGGGGGACTGCCTCACTGAGAATTCTGTAGAGCAGAGGATCCAGGCGGGCGGCATTCCACAAAGCTGTGTTTGGAAGCCTCCTTAACTGCGTGCCACCCTGAGAGCTGTTTAACTAAAACTCACCGTAGGAAATACCAGGGCTGGCGAGGACCACTCAGATCCATTTTGCATAGCTCATTAGGCTGTTTCAGAAGCCTGCTTGCTCTCTGGGTAGCAGCAACTGTCCGCATATTCGTTCTCATTCCAGGCTGTGTTTGAAGGCAAATTATCTATTCAGCCAGACTCCTTTGCTTGCACATGAGGAATCACAATGAGAAGCTCCATATCAGGCTGCAATTTCAGTGCCAAGCGGTCTTGGAACAGAATCGAGCCCAGATCTAATTCTGCCCCTCCCTGCATTAGTCCACTCTCATCTGCCATATACCAAAATTAAGTGCATTTCCAACTTGTGGAGGTATGTTGTTTCCGTCCAAACTGGAGGCAGAACTCATCCCAGATACCATAAAGAAAGTGTATTTTCAACCCCATCAAATCAGTAGTGAATGGGAGGTATCAGATATCAGGCCTTTTACAAGCCTTTGCCCAGATTACCTACTGATTGTAAAGATTTTTTCAGCTTCTTTTGCTGACTTGTGTTCCCTCTTCAGTTACCTCACTAGACTAGACATCCTGACATGCCTTCAAAATCAAAACAGAAGCCACACAATCATTTTTACAGTTCAGCCCACTCAGCACACTACTGGCATATTGTAAAACATACAAAGGTATCCTAATGCTGATGTTCACTCATTGGCAAGTTCAATTCCCAGGCTTATAGTCATCCATCCATCACCTCCAAGCACCTGTCCCATTCTGGGAAGACTCTGAACACAC
The DNA here is from genome assembly GCA_006410935.1 of Redunca redunca. NCBI lineage: Eukaryota > Metazoa > Chordata > Mammalia > Artiodactyla > Bovidae > Redunca > Redunca redunca. Next base: position 811,933 of record SJYQ01000441.1, read on the forward strand.
AGAGTGACTCTTGCTGCGTAATGATGACAGGGAAAGTAAGAGTGTCACACCCTTGTCAGCCCAATCTGTGTGTTGATTATTAAGGAATTCCTCTCTCAAGTCCCTTCCAAACTTCTAAATGGGAGGAAAAGCTAGATACATTTCCCAGATGTCCTTGCAACTATGACTTCGGATCTAAATTAGTTTTTACTCTCCAAAGGCACACACAGGGGATTTTGACAAGGAAATGCAGTGATTAATAAAAAATATTTTATTCATCCAGAAGGCAGCAAGAAAGAAAAATTAAATGGTAGGACAAACAGAAAACAACATGTCAGATGGTTGCTTTATACCTCAATGGGCACTTTTGTTGAATATAAATGAGCTAAATATGCCAATTAAAAGACAGGGACTGTCAGACTTTTCTTTTTTAAAGAAAAACTAAGTTGCTTACAAGAGATACTCCTTAAATTCAAGGCGCAGAAAGGTTGCTGACTAATGGAGAGACTTTTTGGTAGTCCAGTGGTTAAGACTCTGCCTTGCAGTGCAAGGAGACATAGGTTCAATCCCTGGTAGGGGAACTAAGATCCGCTTGCCATGGAGCAACTAAGCCCATGAGACACAACTAGAGAGAAGCCCAAGAGCCACAGTGAGATCCTGTGTGCCTCCACTAAGACCCAACGCAGCTAAAAGAAAAATAAATATTTTTTAAAAAGTCATCAAATGATATATGGTTAAAAAAAAAAAAAAAAGTCTAATAGAGTGGGCTGAATGGTGGCTCCAAAGACATCAAGTCCTCATCTCTGGGATCTGAACTGTTACCTTATGTGGAAAAACAGTTTTTGCAGATATAGGTCAATTAAGGAACTTTGGATATGGAGATTATCCTGGACTATCTAAGTGAGACCTAAAGGCCATCACATGTACACTTGTAAGAGGGACACTGAGGAGTGTTTGATACACAGACTAGGAGAAAGCTGTGTGATCAGGAGGCAGGAGCTGGAGTGATACAGCCACGAGCCAAGGGATGCTGGCAGCCACCAGGATCTGGAAGAGATTCTCCTCCTAAAGCCTCTTGGGGGAGTTCAGCCCTGCTGACACCTTGATTCAGCCAGGGGTTTCAGACTTTGGGATCCACAGCAGTGAGACAATAAATTTACTTATTTTAAGATACTACATCTGTGTTAGTCTTACAGATGCTCTAAGAAACAAAAGCAAATGGTGAATGGCATGCCTTATAAAACCAATCAAAAGAAAACCAGTGTGACTCTAGTTTGCTGGAGTTACAATCTCTAGTATTGTCTCTTGCCGTAGAGGGGGCACTGCCTAACAATAAACGGAAAAGAAAATTGAGAGCCATATTTCTGCTTTGCTTCCCTTTTCTCCTGGAAAAGTAAGGTCGGGGATCATCAAGATTTCTTGAGATTTCCAGCAGGCTCTGTAGCATGAATGCTGTCAGTAATTAAACAATGAGAAAGCATAATCACCAAATAGCCACAGGGCAGAACACCAGCATGATTCCAAGGCACTGAGATACATTAGCCAGTGTAGTCTTAATCCTATGACCCACCAGGGAAGAAAAGGAATACACACACATACACACATCTTTAAAGAACAATGCTTTAAATCTCCTAAGTCTGGATCCTTCCATGGAGTAAGGCAAAGTGCCCACTAAATTTCTTTTTCACCAAATATCCACCATCCGCCACGGGTCTTTCTTAAAGATACACAATGAACAGGTCCCTTGACATATGCTGTCTGAGTCTGTTCGGGCCAATCCAACCAATATAGTAGTGACCAGGCTGCTCATCAACAAAAGGAGTTTCTCACAGTTCTGGAGGCTCTGAGCCTAAGATCAAAGTGCTGGCAGACATGGTATCTGGTAGGGACCCAGTTCCCAATTCACAGATGGCTGCTATATACTGTGCTAGACAAGGAAGAACTCTGGAGTCTCTTTTATAAGAGCATTAATCCCATTCATAAGGACTCTACCCTCATCACCTAATCACCTCCCAAAGGACCCACCTCTAAACACGGTCATACTGAGGGTGAGGATTTAACATATGGATTTGTGGGGGGAAACCTATGTTCAGTGTGTGACAGACTTTATTTTCTTGGGGTCCAAAATCACTGCGGATGGCAACTATAGCCATGAAATTAAAACACTTGCTCCTTGGAAGAAAAGCTATGATAAACCTAGACAGCACATTAAAAGCAGAAACATCACTTTTCAGACAAAGGCCCATATAGCCAAAGTGATGCTTTTGCCAGTAGCCATGTACACATGTGAGAGTTGGACCATAAAGAAGGCTGAGCACTGAAGGGTTGATGCTTTTGAACTGTGGTGTTGGAGAAGACTCTTGAGAGTCCCTTGGACAGCAAGGAAATCAAACCAGTCCATCCTAAAGGAAATCAGTCCTGAATAGTCATTGGAAGGACTGAGGCTGAAGCCAAATGTCCATTACTTTGGCCACCTGATGTGAAAAGCTGACTCACTGGAAAAGACCCTGATGCTGGGAATGAATGAAGGCAGGAGGAGAAGGCGGGCAGCAAAGGATAAGATGGTTGGGTGGCATCATGGACTCAATGGACATGAGTGTGAGCAAATTCCAGAAGACAGTGAAGGACAGGGAAGCCCTGGTATGCTGCAAGTCCATGGGGTCGCAAAGAATCAGAGACATCTTACTGACTGAATAGCACCCGTTTAGTCTATATCTTTCCATGAGGAAGGTGTGTTATCTTATTATGCCCTGAATCCCATCCCCACCCCCATGAAGACACACAGGAAGGATCAAGACATACTTGTTAAGTGAATAATGCAAATCAGCATTAACAGTGGCCCCAGTCAAGTGGCTCTGTGGTCCACACTGAGCTCTTACGAGACCATTCACAGTGCAGTGCTCATGAGAGAATAATAGTCCGTCAGAACAAAGGGTCATGTGGGACACTACCCAGGGGTTAGACCATGGGTGTAGAACCCTCAGGAATGAGATTGCTGCTGCTCTGGTTTAGCTGTTAAGCTGTGTCTGACTCTTTTGTGACCCCACGGACTATAGCCCATTAGGCTCCTCTGTCCGTGGGATTTCCCAGGCAAGAATATTAGGGTGGGTCGCCATTCCCTTCTGCAGGGGATCTTCCCGAGCCAGGAATAGAACTCACAGCTCCTGCACATCAGGCCAGTTCTTTACTTGCCTCTGAGCCACCAAGGAAACCCTAGGAATAAGATGACAGGGTTCCCTCACCTCTGCCACCCTGTGAGCTTACAGACAGGAAGCTGGTCCTCATCAGACACCAAATCTGCCAGCACTTTGATCTTAGACTTCCCGGGCTCCAGAACCCTGAGAAATAAATGCTTGCTATTTATAAGCCACTCAGTCTTCCAGCACTCATAGCAGTACAAATGGACTTAGACACTTGATAAGCCTGTTCTGTGAGGAGAGAGAACCTGTAGGCAGGATCTGTTGGGAGACAAGATAAGAGAAGACACAGCTAGATAGTTCTACATGAGAGAGAAAGAGGATGAGCCAGAATAGGGAAGAAAAGAATGCTGAGCAACTCAGTGGAGTACTGGGCTCTCAGCACTGGAAGTGACTGAGGAACAGTTAAAAATAGAAATAGGTAAGACTGAACTTTAAGTATATTTTAGATGCTGAGGTAAGACTGAACTTTAAGTATATTTTAAATGCTGCAGTATAAATATCTTCATCATTACCAATCTTAAGTCATTTATGATTATAAAAGTCTTGTAAGAGAACTGTCTGGAACCATAGGGATACACGTACACAAATTCAAGGAGAACATCACATTTCCACAGGTGGAGGAACAACTCCCAACATCTGAACTGGCAGGAAGATGTTAGTTGTGATACAAGTCACATTGGTAAGTGGCCTTCTGAACTGAAATCTTATCATGTTGTCTGCCATTTAGCCTAGTCCTTTCCTTTGGACCCACAAGAAGCCAGACTATGCCCTCTGACCTGTGGCCACCCAAGAGATGAGCTGGCCTTCTCTCTCCAGGTAAAGTTGGCCTCTCTCCCTAGAGACTCAGCTTTGTGTCTGACACTGAGGTTCCTGTCCAGCAGACAAACTGCATATTGCAATTTACTTAATGGAAATAAAAACAAAAATAAACAAATAGGACCTAATTAAACTTAAAAGCTTTTGCACAACAAAGGAAACCATAAGCAAGGTGAAAAGACAGCTCTCAGAATGGGAGAAAAAAAACGAAACAAGTGGCAAATAACTAATCTCCAAAATATATAAGCAGCTCATGCAGCTCAATACCAGAAGAACGAACAGTCCAATCAACAAGTGGGCAAAAGACCTAAACAGACACTTCTCCAAAGAAGACATAAGGATGGCTAATAAACACATGAAAAGATACTCAATATCACTCAACATTAGAGAAATGAAAATCAAAACCACAATGAGGTATCATCTCACACGGGTCAGATTGACCATCATCAAAAAGTCTACAAACAATAAATGCTAGAGAGGGTGTGGAGAAAAGGGAACCTCTTACACTGTTGGTAGGAATGCAACCTATGGAGAACAGTGTGGAGATTCCTTAAAAAACTGGGAATCTGGGAATAGAAATGCCGTATGACCCAGCAATCCCACTGCTAGGCATACACCCCAAGGAAATCAGAATTGAAAGAGACACATGTACCCCAATGTTCATTGCAGCACTCTTTACAATAGCTAGGACATGGAAGCAATCTAGGTGTTCATCAGCAGATGAATGCATAAGGAAGTTGTGGTACATATACACAATGGAATATTTTTCAGCTATAAAAAGGAACCCATTTGAGTCAGTTCTAATGAGATGGATGAACCTGGAGCCTATTACACAGAGTGAAATATGTCAGGAAGAGAAAGACAAATACTGTATATCAGTGCATATATATGGAATTTTGAAAGATGGTATCTATGATCCTATATGCAGGGCAGCAAAGGAGACACAGACAAAAAGAACAGACTTCTCATGTGTTTGTTAGCCATCCATGTGTCTTCTTTGCAGAAATGTCTGTTTAGCTCTTTGGCCCATTTTTTTATTCAGTCACTTATTTTTCTGGCATTGAGCTGCATGAGCTGGTTGTATATTTTTGAGATTAATTCTTTGTCAGTTGCTTCATTTGCTATGATTTTCTCCCATTCTGAAGGCTGTCATTTCACCTTGCTTATAGTTTCCTTTGTTATGCAAAAGCTTTTAAGTTTAATTCAGTCCCATTTGTTTATTTTGCTTTTATTTCCATTACTCTGTGAGGTAGGTCATAGAGGATCCTACAGTGATTTATGTCAGAGAGGGTTTTGCCTATGTTTTCCTCTAGGGGTTTTATAGTTTCTGGTCTTACATTTAGGTCTTTAAGTCATTTTGAGTTTATTTTTGTGTATGGTGTTAGAAAGTGTTCTAGTTTCATTCTTTTACAAGTGGTTGACCAGAGACACAGGGATAAAGAACAGATTTCTGGACTCTGTGGGAGAAGGTGGGATGATTTGAGAGAATAACACTGGAATATGTATATTACCATATGTGAAACAGATCGCCAGTCCCAGGTTCAATGCATGAGACAGGGCACTCAGGGCCGGTGCACTGGGATGACCCTGAGGGATGGGATGGGGAAGGAGGTGGGAGGGGGCTTCAGGATGGGGGACACATGTACACCCATGACTGATTCATGTCAAAGTATGGCAAAACCCACTACAATATTGTACAGTAATTAGCCTCCAATTAAAATAAATAAATTATGTTTTTAAAAAAGAACAGACTTTTGGATGCAGTGGGAGAAGGCAAGGGTGGGATGATTTGAGAGAACAGTGCTAAAACATGCACATTACCATATGTAAAACAGATGACCGGTACAAGTTGAATGCATAAAGAAGGGTACCCAAAGCCGGTGTTCCAGGACAACCCAGAGGGATAAAGTGGGGAGAGAGGTGGGAGGTGGGGTTCGGGATGGAGGGGACACATGTATACCTGTGGCCAATTCATGTTGACATATAGCAAAAACCATCACAATATTGTTCATGTAATTATCCTCCAATTAAAATTAATTGATTAAAAAAAAATAAAGCACAAAGAGAACAAAACATCCCAGAAGTAGCTGACCCATCCTGTGAGCACCAAGGATGCCTCAGATCATATTGACATGTGTGCTGCCATGACACCAATGAATAAAAATTACTGAACCAACAGCAGATTGAAAGCTCACACCACGGTTCAGTGTGCTGCTTCTAACGGATGCTCCCCATCCTGTTCCCAGGACTTGGCACTTAAGTCCTTGGTCTTTGGACCAAGTTTTCTTTGGACTCAAGAAATTACAGTCATCCCGCCTAAATTTAGTCTTGCATTAGACCAGTTATTCCAGGCAGTTGAAATTATTTTAGAATCTGATTCTTGTACCTTTTAAATAATTCTCTCAAAATTTATCCCAATTTGTGATTCATGAACCCTATCCAAGAGCCTGTGACACACACATAAAAAACACCTCTGCAAGTTAAACAGTGAATCTCGGGTACAATGATCCACCCAACCTCAACATTTGCCTCCCGGTTCCTGTTGCTCTGAGCTGGCCTCGAGGACTTGCATGCCCAGGAGGCTCTGGAAACCCACTGGGTGTGCAAGCCTTGAACTTGATGAGCAGCTGTGAAGATGTATAAAGTACACAACATTCCCCAGTGATTAGCACAGTGCCTTGCATGGAGCAAACACTCTAACAGCCTGCAAAGTGGTGCTCCACTTATTCCTCTATTTCTTGCCTCCAAGGAAATTAGCAGAACTGATACATGAATAAAGTTGAACATGATCTCCACCTCAAGATAACCCAATGTGCTATGCAAGGAGACAAAACAAGCCTGATTATTGCCAAGCTTCCTTTCTTCTGCTTATTCAAAAAGCTTGTAAATGTCACCCAATTTGTTTCTAGCCAGCCAGAACTTTCACTCAGGTTTCTGCCATCATCAGATTGAACCTTTTAGAGTTTGTGACATGGAGTTGCAAAAGAAAATGGCAAAATTGGAAAGGCAGAGGGGTGGGGACAGGAGACATCAGGCCAGTGCTGCAGGAAAGGAAAAGATGGGGGCTGAGAGAGAAAGGAACAGACAGTTCTGGCCTGTAAGGGGAATGAAAGGAAATTCTAAGAAATAGGGCAATGGACTATTTCCCTCTTTCTTATGAGTCAGAATCACAGGTGAAATTTTTCAATTATTTTGGAATAGTCCTTTGGTCCTTGGTCCATGCTTCCTTGACCATGGCAGAACTCAACCTGAATCACATGCATCTCTAACTTTTATATATCTGCCCTTTATAGAATGCCTCCGTTTCAATTCATCTTCTGGTGGAAGACAAGTGTTCACATCTTTGCCTTTACTCTTTTTTTAAATTTTGCCAAGAATACTACTGAAGGAAACGTGAGAATTGGACTTGTGGTTCAATAGTTACAGTGTCTGAAGTTTATTTTTAAAAAGTGAAGATCAAATAGGCTATTGCCTTCTTGGTGTAACTGTATTTTAAAGTGATCCAAAAAGCTCCACGTCCTCAAAATGTTTCCTCAATGTCCACTCATCTAACCTCTGATTCCCACCTTTTGAAAAACAATAGATACATAAAATTCTATAATATATAAGCCCATATGTGGTACCTCAGTGGTAAAGAATCCGCCTGTCAAAGCAGGAGACTTGAGTTCAATCCCTGGGTCAGGAAGATCCCCCTGGAGAGGGAAATGGCAACGCACTCAGTATTCTTGCCTGAGAAATCCCATGGACAGAGCCTGATAGACTACAGACCTTGGAATCGCAGAGAGTCAGACACGACTTAGCAACTAACAGCAACATATTTATACATCAAATATTACATATATATAATGTATATATAATACACAATGATGTGTATATGTATAATGTATATATAATGGGTGTATATATATATATGATGTATATATATTGTGTGTATATATATACATGGGATTAGGTATTATCTCCTACAATAATCTTATTAGGGACAATAGTATTTCTGGCATCTACATGTCAGATACTTCATGTGCATTCTTTAATTTCTTTCCCATGACATGGGGTTCATTTTAACACTATAATAACTGGTACAGGTTGAATCATATGCCCCAAAAGGAGGTTGAATCATATCCCGCAAAAGGCTGTGCTGAAATCTTCACTCTCACCACTTCAGTGGGATCTTATTTGAAAATAGGGTCACTGCAGATGTGATTAGTTAAAACAAGGTTGTACTAGGGTAGGATGGGCAGTCCCTTCATCCAACAGGACTGCTGTTGCCCTTACAATAAGACAGACACAAAAGGAGAAGATAGACGTGTGATGAGGAAATCAGAGTCTGGAGCCGTCCATCTCCAAGCCAAGAAACACCAAGGGACGCCAGCCAGCCAACAAACACCAGAGGCTGGAAGAGGCAGAGAAAACTCTCCCTTTAGGTTTCTGAAGAAGCCTGGTCCTGCTGACATCTTGGTTTTGGACTTCCAGCCCCCAGAATAGAGAGAGGACAAATTTCCGTTGCTGTAAGCCCCCCATTTGGGGGTTCTTTGTTATAGCAGCCATAAGAAACTAATACAACATCCAAAAATCAGGTTCTAAAGCCCTATGGAATGGGGGTCTCCGTCCCAGCTCTGCAATTACCTGTGTAAATTACTTGGAGTGTAGTAAACCTCAAATTTCCTCATCTATAAGAGGCAGATGATGCTGTCTACTACCACACAGTGCTTGCTTTTTTTTTCTTTTTTTTTTTTACAGTGCTTGCTTTTTTGTTTTTGTTTTTTTTTAATAAATTAAATGGAAATCTTTGTGCCCTGCTCACTCTAAATTATTGCCTCAGGTAAGCACTTAATAAATGGCATCCTCTTCTCAGATCATCCTCATAATTGACTTTTCTTCTTCTTTATCAATGAAGAAATTGAAAAACAGGTAAAAACCGTGCCCAGCAGCAGAGCGGGAGTTCAACATGAGCTCTGCCTGCCTCCAGACAGCATGTGAGACTCCAGAAGAGCTGTGAGGAGAGATATTAACATTTGCTCAGGAGTCTAGGCATGTACTGAGGAGCTGGATGGTGAGAGGTAAAATCTTTGAGGTGAGGCAAGAGGAGAAATGAACTTATAATTCAAGATATGGGGTGAAGTCGGGTGGGAGCCTCTAACAGGCAGTCAGAAATGCTAAGATCACAAGTTTGTCTTCCCAGCTCTGGCCGGCCTTGTCCCCTTGTGCTGGTCCCCACTGCTACCTTCCCGTTCATGTTAACGACATCATTTCTTTCTAAAAACTCTGTTTCATCCTTTCAACGTGATCGAGTTCCTGGAAGCGATTCAACTCCACAAAGGCCTCCTATTCCTTAAGAAATCCAGCATATTTCCTTTCATCCAGGCGTGCTTGGTCCCCACCTATGGCAGCACCCCAGACAGTACACGACAGGCTCTCAGGGCCAAGGAGAGTCTGCAAAGCCAGCCACGCTCTCCTAGTCTGCAGGCATCTTTGCTTCACACACAAATATAGCACTGGTCCTTGAGCCAGGAGCACCCATAACACTCGGGCAACAATCAAAGGTGGATGTTATCTAAAACTCTTAAAAGCTAGCTGACAGAGCTCCATGAATATCATCCCATAGATTATTTTAAAACCAGAAGAGATTAAAAGGATAAGAGACAAAATTCAGGGAGATCAGTTTGTTACAATAAATAGTGAAGAAGTGGTGCTAGTGGTAAAGAACATGCCTGCCAATGTAGGAGATGAGATGCAGGTTTGACCCCTGGATCAGGAAGATGCCCTGGACGAGGGCATGGTGATCCACTTCAGTATTCTTGCCTGGAGAATCCCATGGACAGAGGAGCCTGGCAGGCTATATTCCATGGGGCCACAAATAGTTGGGCATGATTGAAGCAACTTAGCATGCACACACTGTCCGGTCCAACTCCCACATGATGTATATTTGCCATATAAGCAGTGGGAGACTCAGACAAAACCTAATTCCACCTCTGCCACTAGTAAGAGGTATGTCCCTGAACCCAGGCTATACACAACTAGTGAGTGACAAATCACTCCTAAGACTCAGTCTGATTCTTCTCCCCACTCTGTTCATTCCCATTTTTCCAAAGGATTGCACCTAAAAGTCAACAAATGCAGAACAAAAATTGGAAACTGCATCAGTGAGCATGGAATTCACAGGTTCTTGGTCTCTGTCCTCCTTGATCCCAGGTTAGCCAGTGAGATTTTCTATCTACATGGGAATAGGCCTTCCTCTCATGAATACCTCACCCCTTTAACTGTGCTGTTTGCAAAGCTAGACACACAGATTTTTAAACTACTGAACAGTTTAATCTTTCCCTTTAATGCCATAAATACCAGTGTGCAATACCAGTGCAATTTCTAAGACAAACATTTAAATGTTGTATTCCTATGTGGAATCTAGAAAAATGGCATAGTTGGACTTACTTGCAAAGCAGAAATAGAGACAAATACCAGAGAACAAATATAAGGTCACCAAGGAGGGAAGGAGTGGTGGTAGGCATGAATTGGGAGGCTGAGATTGACATAAATACACAGCTATGTATAAAATAGATAACTAATGAGAACATTGAAAGATGCTTACTCCTTGGAAGGAAAGTTATGACCAACCTAGACAGCATATTAAAAAGCAGACGTTACTTTGCCAACAAAAGTCCATCTAGTGAAGGCTATGGTTTTTCCAGTGGTCATGTATGGATGTGAGAGTTGGACTGTGAAGAAAGTTGGACTGTGAAGCACCAAAGAATTGATGCTTTTGAACTGTGGTGTTGAAGAAGACCCTTGAGAGTCCCTTGGACTGCAAGGAGATCCAATCAGTCCATCCTAAAGGACATCAGTCCTGAATGTTCATTGAAAAGACTGATGTTGAAGCTGAAATCCCAATACTTTGGCCACCTGATATGAAGAACTGACTCATTTGAAAAGACCCTGTTGCAAGGAAAGATTGAAGGCAGGAGGAAAAGGGGACAACAGAGGATGAGATGGTTGGATGGCATCACCAACTCAATGGACATGGCTTTGAGTAAACTCTGGGAGTTGGTGATGGACAGGGAGGCCTGGCATGCTGTGGTCCATGGGATTGCGAAGAGTCAGACATGACTGAGTGACTGAACTGAACTGAATGAGAACAGACTGTATATGGGGAACTCTCTTCAGTGTTCTGTGGTGACCTGAATGGGAAGGAAACTCAAGGAAGAAGGGATATATGTGTATGTATAGCTGATTCACTTTGCTGTGTAGCAGAAAGTAACACTGTAAAGCAACAATGCCTCAATGAAATTTTTTAAAAAATAATGTATATCATTTCTATGGGAAGTAGCAATAGGCTGTGCGAGCAAAACAGGGCAGCCACTATTGCATGAGCACATTCCCAAATGGGGCTCCGGGGGGGGCCCCTTCAGATCGTATAGTTCCATGAACCTGTAATCAGCTGTGTAGACGATGACTCAGTTTGCATCCATGGGCAATGGCAGTTGAACTAAATTAAAAGAAACATAGCCTAAAAAACCTGATGACCTCTTACTGGTTATTAAAATTAAAAATAAAATTAAAAACTTCCTCAAAGTTGCCTATGACAGAGGAGGTTGCGAACTGAAATGTGAATGAATCTTTTATGACAAACCCAAGCTACAATTCTTTCTCAAAATGCCAACAGGAGCTTGCTGTCTCATATCTTAAGGCAAAATGTGCTCCCTCGTCTCCTTTTGTTCTTTTCCTTTCTTCCCTCTCCGTTGGACACTTCTTTTCTGTATTTAAAATGCTCGGGGTCATAGAAAGGGCTTCTCTGAGGAGACCTACCAGACCCGTGCCTGTGCTGTTTGTGGGCCTCTCTCTCCTGCCAGGATCTGCTCTGTTATCTGATTCCTCACGAACCTCACAAAGCCAGATTCGATGCGCTGAGATGTGGAGCCTGAAAAACCAGCCGAAACTGCAGTGTCCACTGCGATGGAAACTCCACGGTGATGACCCGGCTGACCCCAGGTCGTTGAATCCAGGAATCACGAGGCACAGTGTGAGGAGGAACAGGGAAGGCCATCTTTGAACTGCACACTTGCCTGACAGTGGCAAAGACAAGAGGAGGCCCCTCGAGGGGTCTTTGTGGAGGCAGAGCAAATAATGTGAAAATAATATGAGTCAAGGTAAGAAGCAGCCGCCATCGACTCAGAACCCCAGGGCCTACATTCACGGCATCCATTTCCTCAACAACTGAGCATCTTGGCACCTCAAGCAAGCTCCTGATCTCTGCAGAGTTCCTTTTCCTCAGTGTAACAGGGGGAAGGTCATAACTATCATGAGGGGTCCTTGGAAAGATGAGCTAAAAGACCTGAAATAAGAAGAGGGTGCAGCTTGCCCAACACAGGTTTAAGATCCCAATTCTCTTTTTCTTGCATCACAGGGACTTGGGGATGGTTATACCATTCCCAACACTGGGCTGAATGAATGCCAGCACAAAACTCAACACTCTGATTTACTCCTTATGTGAGGGTAGACACACATTTCATACTCCAGGGAGGTTTGTAGTAGTGGGAAGGAGCAGAAAGAAAAAGACAAGGAAAGGTGAAAGAGAAGAAGTTAACAGGTCACTGAGATGGGATTGCTAGAATATGGGTGACAGCTCCACCTTTGGTCCAATGAACTGAGAACCCGCTGCATGCACCAGTTTTGAACTCAGCAATGGGGATCCATGGATGAATAAAGCAAATACAGCAAAAGGAACAAAACAGCGATAAAACTCAAAGTATGGTCAAAGGCTTGAGGAAACACAGAAAGAGTGTAACTGATTTTTCCTGGAGGTGGGAACATCATTTTGGTGTGCAGAGTGGAAGAGACATTTAAGCTGGAATTGGAAGTTAAAGGGGGAAACACACCAGCAGGCAGAGAGGAAGACAGGACTGCTGAAAAATGTCCCCTCCCCAGACACCCAGGTCCTCATTCTTAGAACCGAGAGACACGCTGCTTTTCTTGGAAAAGAGAACTGGCAAGTTAATAAAGAGTGCAGACCTTAAAGTAGAGATAATATCTTAGATTATCTGGGTGGAGCCAATCTCATCATGATATCCCCTACAAATGGAGAATTTTTCCTGGCTCAACTTTTAAAAATGTGAGAGATAAGGAAGTTGGACATATTTGAAGCTTGAGGGGGATTCAAGCTGCCTTTGCTGGAAGGGGGCCAGGGGCAAGCATGAGAAGCCACATGTGCAGTCTCTAGGAACAAAGACAAGTTCACTGCTGACAGTGAGCAAGGAAATGGAAATCTCAGTCCTACAACCACAGGGAAGTGATTTTAGACAACAGTTTGGATGAATCTGGGGAAGTAAATTAATTCTTAGAATCTCCAGAAAGGAATTTAGGGATGGCAAAAATTTACGAAGCCCAGTGAGAGTCATTGCAGCCTCCAAGCTTTGATTCCACTTTCATTCATGCATATATTTTTCATTAAAAGTAATAAAACTCTTAAGTTAAGGGGCATGTGGTTAAGACTGCCCCTCGCAGCCTTAAATCATCTCTTGAAGAGCCAGAAGTTAAGACAAGGACTGTGCTGTTGAATAGAGACCGTTTTGAGAACCACCAAATAAAAACCTATCAATTACTTGAGTAACGCCTCATCTTCACAAAAAAAAAAAAAAAAAAAGGTACTATCCACCTTGCTAATGACACTCATTTCTGAACATGATTTGGTTGCTTCTAATAACTGATGTACCACCACAGGACCAATGTTACCAACTACAGACTGTCACACAGAGTGAAGTAAGTCAGAAAGATGAAAACAAATATCATATATTAATGCATATATGTGGAATCTAGAAACATGGTATAGGTGATCTTATCTGCAAAACAGAAATATAGACACAAATGTAGAGAACAAACATATGAACATCAAAGGGAGGGAGGAGGGATGGGTGACGATAACTAGCAGCTCGAGATTGGCATATATACTCTACTGATACCAAGTATAAAATTGGTAACTAATGAGAACCTACTTATGGCTCAGACGACTGTGCTCAGTGTTCTGTGGTAACCTAAATGGAAAGGAAGTCCAAAAAAAGAGGGGATACATGTATGCATATAGGTGATTCTGCTTTTGAACTGTGTTATTGGAGAAGACTCTTGAGAGTCCCTTGGACTGCAAGGAGATCCAACCAGTCCATCCTAAAGAAGATTAGTCCTGGGTGTTCTTTGGAAGGGCTGATGCTAAAGCTGAAACACCAATACTTTGGCCACCTCATGCAAAGAGTTGACTCATTGGAAAAGACTGTGATGCTGGGAGAGATTGGGGATAGGAGGAGAAGGGGACGACAGAGGATGAGATGGCTGGATGGCATCAATGACTCAATGGACGTGAGTCTGAGTGAACTCTGGGAGTTGGTGATGGACAGGGAGGCCTGGCGTGCTGCAATTCATGGGGTCGCATGACTGAAATGAACTGTGCATTGCCTCATATCCAAAGACAGATATCTGCCTTTAATTTTATGAGATGTTAGGGTCAGAAATGAAAATGTTCTATTTAGGGAGGAACAAATACTGGGGGCAAAGAAGCTAAATTGATATTTAATTTTTACTCTGAAAATTTTTGCTTTTTTGTATACTCTCATGCAGACTCATATATACAATGTCATTTTCTAAATTAAGCAAATAACCTAAATTAAGTAAACTCCAGAAGCTGGTGATGGACAGGGAGGCCTGGCGTGCTGCTGTCCATGGGGTTGCAGATAGTCGGACACGACTAAGCGACTGAACTGAACTGATACCTGATTCACTTTTCGGTACAGCAGAAACTAAGACAACATTGTAAAGCAACTATATTTCAATAAAAATTAATTTAGAAATTATCAACTGGTTCAGCCTAATTTGAAGCTTGTTGGAAAAGGCAGTGGTACAACTGATGCCCGGACAGGTAAAAGAGGTACAGTACCATCCAGATTTTCACAGACTTCCACATTTCAGGATTATTTACAGTCCACTGTATCAGTTATTATACTCCAGTCTCTATCTGGAACTATACTTTAAGGGAAAATACACCTGGGGAAGCCTGTTTTGACAGATAACAATTAAAGTGATCTGCAAGCAGATAAGAGAACTCAAGAGCAGATTACTTCAAAAACTAACTGAAAAACTAATAAAGTGATTCTTGAAAAACTAAGATTAAAAGGAATGTAGCTGAGGGGTAAATCAGCTTTTAGTTTCTCTTTCAGTATCTTAAGAAGTAGAACTAAGATGGACAGATTGAGACCAGAGAAGAGAAGAAGGAAAGCTTGCTAACTGGGACTTGTGAGGATGGAGAAGACTACCCTGGAAGGCAGGCACACCTCAATTAGTAGCTGCATGCAAGCCTGTCAGAAGGACACAGTAAAGTCAACAGACTGAGAAAATATTTAATGGTTGCCTACTATGTTACAGCAGATCAGAGAGAGATAAAGATATGAGATGGATCACTGGGCTAGAGGATCCTCAAGGTTCCTCCTAAAAGTGACTTTCTTTAATTCTCTGTGTCTTATCAGTTCAGTTCAGTTCAGTTACTCAGTCACGTCTGACTCTTTGCGACCCCATGAATCGCAGCACGCCAGGCCTCCCTGTCCATCACCAACTCCCAGAGTTCACTCAGACTCACATCCATCGAGTCAGTGATGCCATCCAGCCTTCTCCTCCTGCTCCCAATCCCTCCCAGCATCAGAGTCTTTTTCAATGAGTCAACTCTTCGCATGAGGTGGCCAAAGTACTGGAGTTTCAGCTTTAGCATCATTCCTTCCAAAGAAATCCCAGGGCTGATTTCCTTCAGAATGGACTGGTTGGATCTCCTTGCAGTCCAAGGGACTCTCAAGAGTCTTCTCCAACACCACAGTTCAAAAGCATCAGTTCTTTTGCTCTCAGCTTTCTTCACAGTCCAACTCTCACATCCATACATGACCACTGGAAAAACCATAACCTTGACTAGACGGACCTTTGTTGGCAAAGTAATGTCTCTGCTTTTCAATATGCTATCTTATAGTTAGGTGCAAATATCAACATGCAAGTTAAAGATCTTCAACTTTCTCCAACAGCAGGTATGTGGTCTCTCCAAAAGATTCGTGTTGTACCTCCCCTCTACCATTGTATGTACCTTAGAATCAAAAAGGTTAAGAGGGACGGGAAAGGCTGTACACATTTGCCAGGAGCCACCACAGGAGATCCCACCCATGACAAGGTCATGTGGAAGAGAACTGTTAAGCAAGGCTTCAGGACTCAACGGGCTCCCTAGGCTTTCTCGAGCATCTACCCCAAAACCAGAATCTGTGTGTTTTACTATTTCATGACTTTCACCAACTCCTCTGACATTATCAGGGGGCTATTCCTGACCACCTTTCTCTGGAGAAAATTAATGTAGGGCTATAGCTAATAAGTCTCCTGGACATGAGAGGAATATTTCCAATCAAACCCCCTCTGTTAGCATTATAGCTTGCTTGGCAGGTATATCCAGACTCTTGCAGCTATGCATATGATTATTGACAGCCTCCCAACTATGAGAGGCACGGAAAGCCTAAAATATAGAGCCTTTTAAAGAGTTAAAAGTTATTAGAGTAGTGCTGGCTTAGGATTTCATTATTGGGCCAATGCTTATTGCTAAGTTCCCATATCTCTTATCCACTGTGCACCTGGGAATGCATTAGTTAACATAGTTGGAAAATAAGAAAAACAAGTGTAGCCTTGAAATTAACCACATCAGACTTTTGAGCTAATTGGTTCTTTCTTGTGACTTAGTACACCTTTGCTCAGTGAGAAATGTAACTTGTTTAATACTTTCTGAGGCTGACATAGATTAGAAATATAAAGAAAAAACATTTCAAGGGAAAATAAGTTTTCTGGTTGAACAGCCTTTATCAAAAGAGGGTCATAAAATGTTCACAGGCCTCCAAGGCCAGAAGATAATGTACACAATATTGTTTTTGGGCAAGGTTTGCAGAAAAAATCCTGGTTTCAATAAAGACAAAACAGATGTAATGTTTGGGCTGACTCTGTATGACTTTGCATCTTTCATTTCCCTCTATGTACAAGTATAGGTATAAAAGACCCTTTTGAAAATTAAAAAAAATGGGCCTCGCTCAAAGAAGCTTGGTCACCCCATGTTTTTCTTTTTTTCTCTCTTACTTTCTTTTTCAGGCTGATCCCTTGGAACACAGAGGCTCTCTGCGTTCACTTTTCTGCCTAGGCTTCTAAGACTTTATTAGCTTTCTATGTAAACCAAGGAATATCAGCCTCTTTCTCTCCTCTATTTTCTTATCTACAATATTCTTTCCTTATCTCTCTCTAAATCATCTGCCAATGCCATTTTTCCTTCAGGTTCCCCTGGATCCTGCGGGGGCTGCACCCCAGCACACATTTTGTAAGCTCTGAGCCTTTTTTTGTGCTGAGGTATTACCTTGATCTCCCAAATACAGGGCCCAAGAAAAATTCAAAATATTATACAGCTGAGAGTCAGATCTCAAAATTAAACTGTCTGCAAAGCTACTCCATTGGGGATGATACACAAAATTTCTTGCTTTACAGTTGGGTGTAGGTGGGGTATACAGGGACCACCAATATAACCCAACCACCAGCTGGGTTAGAGAGTGAGTATGTGCATTCTACTCCTAGAAATAACTTCCTGCTTTAGGACAGAGACATTCAATAATCCACACTGATAAACTATTAAGCCGGTATAATAGAAACTGAAGGCAATACAATAGTTATGGACATCAAAGGCAGAAGAAAGAAAGAAAAAAGTGGGAGACAGGGCCTCCAAGATCGAGACATTGCCCCCAAGTCCATCCCTATTATAACCTACTCTTTCATGGTACCCTTTGTTATAAAATGTTAAGGTTCTTATCTCGTTCATTTGTTTACAGGCCATTTGGGCTGATTTTTGTGATACACGCTTAGAGGATCAAAAATATTTCACTGACAGTCTTCCTTTGGATTTATGGATACAAATGATGGGGTGTAAAAACAACAGCAAAAATATAGGTGGAGATAAGCAGGACTGTCCAATGAACGACCTCAGATACTTTCTCTAGGTTGGTTGGCAACAACCTCGAGGACTGACTCTGTCACCTCACCTGGTGGGCCTGCAGTCAGACTCAGCTTCCTATAGGCCTGCGATCCCCTCAAAGAGACATCTTGCTTTAATGGGTCTCCCTGCTACATGATATATTGGCCGAGGTTTCCAGGTGCTGAACAATAGTATCTTCTGCTGCTGCTGCTAAGTCGCTTCAGTCATGTCCGACTCTGTGCGACCCCATAGACGGCAGCCCACCAGGCTCCCCCATCCCTGGGATTCTCCAGGCAAGAACACTGGAGTGGGTTGCCATTTCCTTCTCCAGTGCATGAAAGTGAACAGTGAAAGTGAAGTCGCTCTGTTATATCTGACTCCTAGCGACCCCATGGACTGCAGCCTACCAGGCTCCTCCATCCATGGGATTTTCCAGGCAAGAGTACTGGAGTGGGGTGCCATTGCCTTCTCCAAATAGTATCTTCTAGAACTTCTCTAAATATCTCCACTGCCTGGAGTTCAAGCAATCTTGTTGTGGCCGGATAAGACCCCTCTCATTCTTGGTCCATTAAAGGGGATTACAGAATGGGTTAGAATCCTTCTGCTTTTCTACAGCCATGTAGTGCTCCTAGACACACTCTGGACCAACCACACTTCTCTGAAGGGTGATGCAGAACCAAAAGGTCCAGCCTTCTGCCCACAAATCC
Organism: Redunca redunca; assembly: GCA_006410935.1. Classification (NCBI taxonomy): domain Eukaryota; kingdom Metazoa; phylum Chordata; class Mammalia; order Artiodactyla; family Bovidae; genus Redunca; species Redunca redunca. The sequence continues at coordinate 830,640 of SJYQ01000441.1, forward strand.
AACATGTATTAAATGACTGTCATTGCTGTCCATGACAAGTCACTTCACATGACAATGAAGAATAAATTGTAAATAAAACTTCAGCCAAATTCACAATAAATAATGTTAAGGCAAAAACAGCACTCCACAATCAATGAACAGGAAAGGCAAGAGCATCTCAATGGAGTTGTACTTCAATGTGTTATTGTAACATACACCAGGTAGGTGGAGAAGAGATAGCAGGTAAGGACAGAGCAAGTGAAGTTTCTTAAATTCAACACCTGTGAGCAATTTTCACTGTTCCTTCCTTGCAAGAAAGGCATGGAATCATGTGAAGGAACAACTGGGTCTGGGCCTAGATGTGTCTTTCTCTGTCCACCAAGAGACAGAACTCACAGTAGGAAAAGTCTTATGCACAGTCACCATCCATGGAGAGTGACAAATAACCACATCTAGCATGATGTTTTCTGCAAACTATAATGTGCCAAAACCCCAGGGGGACTTCTTCAGCTGCATTATCTTTCTATTTGAATGCTTCTCTCCCACGAGTGACTAGCTGTTCTAACCAAAAGCCAGTAGCTAGTCAGAGTGAGTAAGAAGACTGAAAATTACCGGCATTCAACATTCACCTCCCAAGCCTTGGGTCTCTGACAGGCACTGTAGATGGGAGAACAGAGGCACAGTGGCTTCTGAGAGCAGCTCCGAGGGTGATGGAGGAGGGGGAGTTGAAAGGGCAAACAGTCCCCCATAAACAGAAAGTCAAGACAGCCAAGATGTACAGAAGACCATTTCCTCAGCACACGCCGGGTGCCCAATTGACTGTATCTGGTTTAGTCCTCACAGCTAACCTACAGTTGAGCAACATATTTCCATCTCCCAGATGTTAAAAACTGCGACCTAGAGAAGCAAAATAACCTCTAGAAGATACACATTATCTCTAAGGACTGTAACAGTGATATATATGTCAGGGCAGACTCCCTCTGAGCACATCTAAAAAACCAAACAGAGGAACTGGATCAGAAGTTACAAATGCCATAACAAGAAGACATGCATGAGATGGAAAGGCAAGGCTGGGCATTCAGGAAAGAGGAAATACCATGTGCAAAGTCATGAGATGTAAGAGAACACGTCGGGTTCCATGAACAAGGAAAATTCAGTGACATTCAATTCCAGGCAGCAGATTGGGAGATAAGCCGTGGCTGGATTTTGGAAGGGCATGTGTACACAACTAAAGAAACAAGAGGTTCTGTAGATGGTGGGCATGCTCAAGACTTGTATGCAAGAGAGAGGCAGGTTAAAGCAAGCCACTGGGGTGCCTCATTGCTCACGCAAGACTTAGGCAGCAGAATCATCAACAAAGAGAAAATATCAACATGCAGAGTGAAGGAATGATGCCCTCCTGAATCGGAAATGAACATCTGCAAGATACAATCACCAAGCATCTGTGACATGCTGGGCTTTGGTGTGCATGTACAGAACATTTTTTACATTTTTTCCCCCCTTCTGATGTGATCTTATAACTCCCTACAGAGATTTTGCTACAACTAGATAACATAGATTTAGTTTTTGGAAATATTCTACCCCTAGATACTGGTACAAGCAGCAAGATCTAGTTGGAGATAGGAGATGAAGCAGCTCAGAGGTTTGGACTGCTATCTTGTCTCAGTAGGTGTATCACACCCACCATAGTCGTCTACGGATGATGGTGTTTGATGAAGTAATGACTACGTTAAACCTCATTCATTTACACTACTTGTGGAATGATCTGTATAAATTAAAGAAAATAACCGTGAAAAGAGAGCTAGTTTCTCAAAAGCAGACTTTCTCAACAGCAGTGTCGGGAGACACCAGTCCTCAATATTGTGGGAAAAGTGACAACGGTGGGAAAGTTGAGGGTGAGCATGAAGCTTCTTCCAATCATCTACTGCTGTGTCATAAAAATCCTCCCTAAGCTCAGAAGCTTAAAATATCAACTATTTTATTGTATCTTATGTGGGTCTACTCAGATAGGGCTCAACTGGCCAATTACACCGCTGTATGCGGCACTGACTAGGGTCACTTGATATTCCACAAGCATCTGGGCTCGCCTATAGGCTCCAGTCTGTTTTCACTAACATCTGTACCCTAATGGGAATGGCTGCAAGGCTGGACTGGCCTAGGCCACTGGCCCTTTCAAACTGGTCGAGGGCCTATTGATTTTTTATGCAGTGCCTCAAGATAACAGGAGATTGGTGTTGGAGACTGCATTTTCATAAAGGTTAGGTCCAGAACTGCCATCATGTCATTGATGCCATAGTTTATTCGCCAAAGAACTCCCAGGCCAGCCCAGACTCAAGAAGTGGAAGACAGACATCACTGGCCATCACCTTTGGGAGGTTTGTCTGCAGATCTAAGAGGAGAAGGGATTGTTGATGGCCAACTTGGAGATAGGCTACCATGATGGTGGTCAAGATGATAATGATGACGATGCTATCTGAAGGCAGCATTTGGTCTGACAAACTTTTTAAAGGAAAGGCCAGGCAGTAAATATTTTTGGCTTTGTAAGCCCTCTACAGCCTGTTGCATATCATGCTTCTTTTTATAACTCATTAAAAACATTAAAGAAAGATTATTAGCTCAATGGCTAAAGAAAAATAAGCCACAGGCTGGGTTTGGCCCCTGGGATATAGTTCATCAACCCCTGTTCTAGGGGATTCTGTGGCCAAATAAATTTGTCAAGCTATGGGCTTTAATTTTAAAACTTCATAACATACATTAATAAACCCAAGATGCTGAAAAGTCTTAAATAAAAAATGTATTTAATACTACCATTTGCAAAGTTATATTGATTCTTTTGCACCTAAAACCTACATTAAACAGTGTTTCATAATGCATAGTTCTACAGCATATGAAATTAGACTGTGACCAGGAAATAGATGTAGGACCTAAAGATTTTAATTAACAGATTGAAACAACTGATTAACCTCCTCTTTATAGTAATATTTTAAGTTCATACACATTTAAAGAATACCTATTGTCCTAAACTACAACATTTCAGCATATAACTAAAATCTCCCAGATTGAAAATTAGAGATTTCAAATCAATAAGCTAGTAAGCATCTTTTAATTTCATGGCTGCAATCACCATCTGTAGTGATTTTGGAGCCCCCCAAAATAAAGTCTGACACTGTTTCCACTGTTTCCCCATCTATTTCCCATGAAGTGATGGGACCAGATGCCATGATCTTAGTTTTCTGAATGTTGAGCTTTAAGCCAACTTTTTCACTCTCCTCTTTCACTTTCATCAAGATGCTTTTTAGTTCCTCTTCACTTTCTGCCTGAAGGAGATCAGTCTTGGGTGGTCATTGGAAGGACTGATGCTAAAGCTGAAACTCCAATACTTTGGCCACCTCATGCAAAGAGTTGACTCGTTGGAAAAGACCCTGATGCTAGGAGGGATTGGGGGAGGAAGACAAGGGGACGACAGAGGATGAGATGGCTGGATGGCATCACTGACTTGATGGACATGAGTTTGAGTGAACTCCAGGAGTTGGTGATGGACAGGGAGGCCTGGTGTGCTGTGATTCATGGGGTTGCCAAGAGTCAGACACGACTAAGTGAACTGAACTGAACTGAATACTATTAGATCAGTACAGCACCATCAAAACAGTATAGAACTTGAACTTGGGACCTCTGGATTATGTCACAGTGTTGCCACTTAATAGCTGTGGACTAAAATAAGTGACTGAGTTTTTTAAATGCTGGTTTCCTGGATGCTGGGATAGAGAAGGCCATTTCCCTCTTAAGAACGTTGTGGACTGCAGTGAACATCAGCACACATGTGGAAATGTCTCACAGATTCCTAAGCCTTATCAGTTCAGTTCAGTCACTCAGTCGTGTCCGACTCTTTGCGACCCCATAAATGGCAGCACGTCAGGCCTCCCTGTCCATCACCAACTCCCAGAGTTCACTCAGACTCACGTCCATCGAGTCTGTGATGCCATCCAGCCATCTCATCCTCGGTCGTCCCCTTCTCCTCCTGCCCCCAATCCCTCCCAGCATCAAAGTCTTTTCCAATGAGTCAACTCTTCGCATGAGGTGGCCAAAGTACTGGAGTTTCAGCATTAGCATCGTTCCTTCCAAAGAAATCCCAGGGCTGATCTCCCTCAGAATGGACTGGTTGGATCTCCTTGCAGTCCAAAGGACTCTCAAGAGTCTTCTCCAACACCACAATTCAAAAGCATCAATTCTTCGGCGCTCAGCCTTCTTCACAGTCCAACTCTCACATCCATACATGACCACGGGAAAAACCATAGCCTTGACTAGACAGACCTTAGTCGGCAATGTAATGTCTCTGCTAAGCCTTATATAGAGGTAATTTTCCAGTGTTCTACAGAAATTGTGTTTTCTGTAAGAGCAGTCTCTTGTTTTAGGTGACTTCAAGTTTATTTCATTTTGTTTCTCTTATGGACATCCAGTGGTAAAACTGGGTGGTGTATAGGTCAGCCTTCCTAGGTTTGAATTCTGATTTACTGTCTGTGCAATCTTGGGCAAGATTCTTAACCTGTCTGAGCCTGGACTGTCTCATCTGTCAAAAGACAACACACTGCTTAATGTGTGGGGTTAAGAAAATAATTCAGCAGGTGGGAATATAAGAAATTTAGTGCCCAGTCTGCAACAATGTAAGCTGCAATCAAATGTAAGTACTGTTACTATTAAAACTAATAATTATCAATGACCCTACTAAAGGAGGGATTCCCAGGTGGTGCTAGTGAACCCGCTTGCCAATGCAGGAGACAAAAGAAACACAGGTTCGATCCCCAGGTTGGGAAGATCTCCTGGAGAAGGAAATGGGAACCCACTCCAGTATTCTTATCTGGAGAACCCCATGGACAGAGGAGCCTGGCATGGTACAGTCCATGGGGTCGCAAAGAGCCGGACACGACTGAAGCAACTTAGCACTCACACACGCTACTATAGGAATGTGATAACTGACTTCAGGTTCTAATATTCATTTTCCTATTTTGTCCAAAATTATTTGATAATGGACGCCAACAACAGTAATAATATCATCAGTTAATACTTACAGAGCATTTACTATATTCTTGGGCTCTTGTCTAGAAGGTTTACCTGCAGGAAGGTGCTACCATTAACCCTCTGAAACAGGAATGTTACATGATTTGCCTGTGGTCACAAAAATGGTTAAAAGCGGAGCTTATATGCCAGCTTTGGAAAACTACTTCACAGTGAAGATTCTCAATGACTACATGATACTGCTTCTGGATGAAGACAGACTGGGAAGAGAAAATCAAACTTCAGTAACCCAAAGAAGAGAGACATTGTCAGCAACATTCAACTGGTAGCAAACAGCAACATCAGTCTACAACATTTAATGCTCTTGTCTGTACCAGCTGTACCATGGGATTTCCTTCTTAATGCACAAGAAGTACATAGCATTACCTATGGACAGTGTCACAGACAATGCATTCCCTGGAAAATATGAAGTCCTATCTAAAATATTTAATATCTTTCCAGTATCTCCCCAACATCCCAAATTTTAGCAGCAGCCAGTGCAGCAGAAAGAGCCCGAGACTATAAAAAAATGTGACATGACCCACTTGGAATACTAGTTACATGGGCACACTGCAGTTATCCTGACAGGCTTTGTGCATCCAGGGCATCTCATTTCATCTCTAAACCTGGCATTTTCTGACAACCCATCACACACAAGATAAGCCATGTCTTACTAGCTCCTGTTATGGATTCCCTGAGAGTAAACTTTAACTCTAATAATAATAAGCCTTAGAAAAATAGGATTAGGAAGATATTAAGTTGTAAGCAATGCCTCTATGAGGCATATTCACTGATTCAATATTTACTGAGTATCTGCTATCAGCCAGACATTGCTCTAAACACTGGAGATCCATCAGCAAACATGGCAGAAATAAACTCTAATTTAAATGCATTTACATTCTTACAGAAAAAGTCAGGTAAAAGACAAGTCAACCTCAGATAATGAAAAGGAAATAGGATATACACAAAATGGTGACATAGTGAGGTGAGGCCTTTGGAAAATATGGTTGTATCAGTTAGCTACTGCTGTGTAACAGAGCACCTCAAAAATGCTGACTTCAAATGGAAAGTATTTCTTTTAACACAGTGGCTTAAAGTAGCAACTTCATTTCACATGAGTTGAGGGGTAAGCTGAGCAGTTCTGTTGATCTAGACCTAAGAGGACTAATCTTAGGCTCACTAATGAATTTGTAGGCAGGTGAGTGATCAGTTTGTGGCTGGCTTCAACTCACATGTTGCCTATAAGCTGGGATAATGAGATGACTGGGTGCTGTGGTTCTCATAATCCAGCAGGATAAAATCTGGGCCGGTTTATTTGGTGGAAACAGGGTGCCAAGAGAATAAGAGAAACATGAAAGCCTCTTGAAGCCTGTATCTAATATTCTGGAACCTTGGTGGCATACTAATGGTCAAAGTTTACATGCCAGCCCAGATTCAAGGGAGCAAGATATATACTGCACTTCTAAATGAAAGAAGCTGCAAAGCCTCATTGCAAAAAGCAGAGGTACTAAGAGGAATAAGATAAGGGACATGCTTGCCATAAACCTACCATAATAGTCAATATAAGTCTTTCTGGAGGAGTAGCATTTGAGTTGAGACTTGAATGATGGAAGAGTCAGGGGGACAAAGGGCTCACTGTGGTCAAACTGAGAGCAATTGCAAGTGTTGGAATGCACTTGTGCTTGAGCACATGGAATATCTTCACTGTGGGCACATACATGCACCTGTATATAAACGTGTATAAGCATGTAGGTGGCATGTGGCAAACATGAATAGAATGTTCTGCCAACTGAATATGCCTGTGGGCCCCTTTACCCTACCTTCTCTCTTTCAACACTGAGACATTCAAACATCAATACAAACATATGATTTAATATACTCTAGCTCTACTTCTGACATTGACTCTCTATGATTTTTGGTCAAGCTACGTCACCTCTCTGGACATTATGTTCAAGGATGGTGTCAGCAGAGTATATTCAACATTCCTTCCTGGGCTATGAACCTCTTCAATCAATCAATCAGAAATTTACCAACATTTGCAGCACTGTCAACCCTCTCCCTTGTTTCCCCTGTTTCTATGAGAAATAGCACAGAATCTTGTGGTTAATGGGCAACTTGTCAGAGGAAAGACTGAGTAACACCTTTTCTCCTTAGACAATAAAACCCTGCCAAAGCATTTGTAGGAAAAAGGTAACTCCGTAGTTACTTGGAATTTGAAGCTCTCAAAGTGGATAGATTCTAACACATCACAGAACTTGGTTTTCTTCCCAAGTTTTAACATGGACACTGTACTTGGGTGAATGCATAGAGACTCCCTCAAGTCCATACGGTAAAATCTATTCAAAGACAATTAAAAAGATACCCTACTTTCTCACACACTATCATTCACAAATTACAGACCGAGTTAACACCTACTGAGTTCTAACAAGGAATGTAATGAGTTATATTTTTTCATAGCAGAAGTGTTTGTGCATGGGTGCTAGGGGAAACAAAGTTAGATGACAATCTACAAAAAGAATATCATTTATGTAACACAGTGAGTCTCGACGTCTGGGTATCATATCAGCAGCATCAGTAAAACCTAAGGAATTTGCTAGAAATGCAGAATCTCAGGTCCTCACCCCAGGGCAACCACTTCAGAAACAAGGTGAGGAGTCCAGCAATCTGTGCTATAACAAGCCCTCCAGGGGATACTAAGGTATTCTTAAGAAAGCACTGATTCCAGTGAGAAAGGTGTCACTGAAGGTGGCCCCTATGCACTCAAGCAAAGCTTTACACCAGGTCTCTGTTTCCCAGTGCATTATCCTGTCTCCCTTTTCTGGGGAGTCCCACCATGAGTCCCATTTGGATAACCACCCCTTCTCTACTGCATACACTTCTGAAGAGCCTGTCCATCAAACACCCCTGTTTTACAGTAACCAAAGGGTCCACATGGAACCCATGCTGGGCCAGTCTCTTCTCCTTTGGGAACTCTGACTTTGAGTGAAGGCATAGGACACAAGAGGGCTGGAATGGCTTCACCTCAACAACTGACACTAAAGAGCATGTCCACCCATTTCTGCTTACTGGCCCCAGAGGGCTGCCAAGACCCTGTACTTTCCAAGTTCCAGTGACTCAGTTTTTCCCTCCATCATATGATTTACCCCATATCCTTCCACTCCAGTATTCTTGCCTGAAGAATCCCAGGGATAGAGGAGCCTGGCAGGCTACAGACCACGGGGTTGCAAAGAGTCAGACACAACTAAGTAACTAACACACTTCTTCCATAATGATGCCATATTTTCCCCCAAAATCTGCCAAGGGTAGCTGTCTATCCTTACAAACCATGGAATAATTAGCAGATATATTTTAATTGCATGAAAGGATCAAGTACCTGAATAGTGAAGCCTGTTGCTAAGCTGTTCAATAAGATCAGTCTACAGGAAGGACATCCCAACAGTGACCAGAGCAAACCCCAGCATCCATGACACAGGGAAACAGAGGCCAGTGGCAGCTCTCAGCAGTGTAAAGGGATGAAGGCCCACACAGACGGTATCAGAGTAGAGCCGGAGAAGCACTCTGAGCGGGGCTCCAGGGGGAGAAGCTGCCATAGCCCCCACTGCTTGCTGCTGGCTAGAGATTGTAACTCCCCCAGGCTCATCATATAGGGAAGAGACAAGTCACTGCATCAGCATCCATCACTGAAGACTCATCATGTTGCCTAGAGCAGAATTCCCAGTTCAAACGGAATTAAATGACAAAGGAAGTTATTGGTTCATATAACCAGCAGTCCTGAGACTGGGCAGGGTTCAGTTCAACCACCGGTTTCTGAGAGTTTCACATTCATGACCTAATCTACCTAAAATTCTTCCAATAATTCCCCCCAGCAACTCCTTGGTTGAACTCTCCCACAGGCATATACCAGGAAAGAGAGACCATTCCTTACTTTACTCAAACTCTGAGCTTCATGGGCAAAGAGTTGATTCTTGGCAAAGGACTGGGGCCAGTACCACTCATGTAGAGAAAGGTTAGGTGAATGCTGGGGACAGTTACTTGCTCCACATGATCTGTCAGGTGATGTAAACTGCAGAGCACTTTAAATAAGCTTGTTTAGAACAAAGAGTGTGCTGGTCAAGAATGAACAGATGGACACTAGGTTGTCGGAGGTGGTCAGTAGGGTTAGTTAAGACTATCTAAGCCATGTGGTGGTACAGACCCTGATAGAGGAGGGGTTGGTGACTATTTTCTGCTAGGGGTCAGATAATGAATCTTGTAGGTTTCTAGCTCATATGGTCTTGATTTCATCTACCCAACTCGGAGAAGGCGATGGCACCCCACTCCAGTACTCTTGCCTGGAAAATCCCATGGACAGAGGAGCCTGGTAGGCTGCGGTCCACGGGGTTGTGAAGAGTTGGACACGACTGAGCAACTTCCCTTTCACTTTTCACTTTCATGCATTGGAGAAGGAAATGGCAACCCACTCCAGTGTTCTTGCCTGGAGAGTCCCAGGGACAGGGGAGCCTGGTGGGCTGCCGTCTACAGGGTCACACAGAGTTGGACACGACTGAAGTGACTTAGCAGCAGCAGCAACTCTGCTGCTACAGCACAAAAGAAGCCACACATGGTATGTGAATGAATGGGTTGGACTGTTTTATAAAAACAATTTACCGAAAGAGAGGGTGGCTTGGATTTGGCCTGCTGGCTATAGCTTCCCAACATCTGAACTAAAGAAGAAAATCTTGTGCTTTGCTACTATTAGTAACAGCAAGTGAGCAGAAGTACCAAAAACCAACCCCTTCATCCCTAGTCAGACAGCACCCAGAGTTTGTTGGCACATGCCTAAGCATTTCTCTCACTGAAGCCATACATTACCAATGCCAGCTTCTGTTTTTGTCTGTTCGGAAGTCTGATAACGAAGGTCCATCCTTTTTTCTCTTGGTATCCCTGCCCTACTCTAGTTCATGTGTTCCAGACCAGCATCCCCACCCTTTTTGGCACAAGGGATCAATTTTATGGAAGATAATTTTTTCACAGACCAAGGATGGGAGAAGGATGGTTTCAGGATGGTCAGGCACATTACTTTTATTGCACATTTTATTTCTATTATTATTACATCAACCCCACCTCAGATTATCAGGCATTTGATTTTGGAGACTGGGGAGCCCTGTGCTAGACTGACATTGACTACAAAGAGCCAACACATGGGGTTTAACCTGGCACATCCTGGCCTTGGCTGCTGCCTTGAGGACACCCTTTGGCCCCCATACCATGCCTCTCTCTAGCTGCCAACTGAACAGACAATTCCTTTACTCTCACTCACCACCACTTCCAAGTAAGTGTGCATGCAAACTACACTCTTCCTCTTTCTGCCAAAATCTACCCCCACTTTATCATCCTGTTTTCAGCCCCATCCCTGTTATTTTTCTCTGTCTTCCTGGTCTCCTTTTCCATGGATCTCCCCTTTCAACCAGCCATCTGGTCCTGTCGATTCTTCCCTTACAACTTGACTTGTAATGGCCTCCTTGTTTACAGCTGCACTGCTGTGATGCTACTTCTGGCCTATAATTCCTCCACACCTTCTCTATTATAATTATCCTCTGTGCCATGCTCTTCCTTCTCAGCTTTCCCTCTCCTAATTATCTTCTCTCCATTTCACTGGGCACCCTACCTCTTAACAAGCCTTGCTAATAGAGCATTTTCGCCATGCCATGCCCCACTTCTTGTTAATTTAGAGAAAGCTAGAGGGTCAAGTCCCATAAAACACTTGTTTTGCCTTCTGACTATAGATTCTTAAGATTTCATGGTGCCATCTTGATCCCTTTGATTCAATTCTGGACTTTACTGAACCTATTTTTCTCATTGATGAGTCAAACTCCACTGTCAAATTGAGCATCATTTTGACCATCATCTATCTCCATGGTCCTCTAGTCCCTGGGTCTCAAAAACTCCTCTCCTGCAGTCTCATTCAAATCAGTGAGAAGGTGTTGCTGGCGATAAAGCTAAAAATTCACATATTCATTCCAACCATCATTCCCCTTTGGTAAGGCACCACTAGGACCACTCACCTTGATGCCAGCAAGAGCTTCCTGTTTCCTTTTGCGTTCTCAGTCCTCATCCAGTCCATTTTCCCACTACAGGCAGAGTGGTTTTAAAACTGAAATCTGATCAAGTCATGTCCCTGGTTAAAATTTTTCAGTGGCTCTCCACTGCCCTTTTCATTGGTTTTCAGCTCTGGATCAATAGTAGAATAACCTGTGGTTTTCATAAAAATATGATACCAGGGCAAGAAAACCTGAATTGTCACTGATAGATTGCTGAAGGCTCAGTATGGACAATTCCGAGAGTGAAAATACCTACTGGGCTGCCAGGCGTTTGAGTCTAACAATATCGTGATATTTACCTGCCCTGGCTGGACCCAGATCCCACAGTAAATATCAGAGAGAAAAATCTCCTCAGGCTTCTGGTAAAGAGAAAGGAAAAACAGCAATTCTGAAACACAGCAGGGCAGTTTGCTTCCTTCAAGAGATCTGTTCTCGGAGGAAACTAACTCACTAGAGACAAACATGCTGGGGTATTATCAGACCCTAACTGACCTAGGGGAGGGTTGCCTCCAGCCCACCCTATCCATCCTGAACCGCCTAAAGGGGAGAAAGAACTGGGAGATTCTTGTGTGGTTCATGGTCTGGAGAGACAGGCTGTGACCTCATCACAGAACTCTAGAAAGTGTCCCCTCCCTTCACACGTCACCACCACAGTACTAAGGACCTATTTACAGCAGTTTCCCCCCCCCGCCCCGGTACATCATGTGTGGCAACTAAAAACTATAACAAGGCATACAAAAAGGGAAACATCTCAATTTGAAGAGGCAGAGCCAAAATCTGGATTAAATGTAGCAAGGATGTTGGAATGATCAGACCAGGTCTATGAAAACAGCTATGATGAACATGCTAAGGGCTCTAATAGATAAATTGGACAGCTTGTAAGAACAGATGCTCAATATAAGCTGACAGACAGAAATCCTTAGAAAGAGCCAGAAAGGAAAACTAGAAGTAAAATTCACTGTAACTGCAATGAAGAATGTCTTTGATGGGTTCATTAGTACACTGGACTGCAGCTCAAAAAATAAATCTCTGAGCTAAAAGATATATCTAGAGAATAGTTTAAATATAAAAAGCAAAGAGAAGATGGAAAAACAACAACAACAACAAAAACAAGACACTATATGCCAGGACTGTAAGAAGAAAGAGCGAAAGGAAAAGAAGAACTATCTGAAACAATAGTAACTGAGAACTCCCCCCAAACTGATGGCAGACACCAATCACAGAGCCGAGAAGCTTGGGAAACACTTATTAGAATACATGCAAACAAAACAGAAACATTCTAAACCTTCGGCATATATCATCTTCAAACTACAGGAAATCAAAAATTAAAAAATTCTGAAAGAAGCCAGAGAGACAAAGAGTATCTATAGAAGAACATGCTAAGAATTATACCCAACTTCTTAGAAGCCATGCAAGAAAAGATTCAAGTAAGTGGAGTGAAATATTTACAATGCTGAAAGCAAAAACAAATAAACAAACAAAAACCCATCACAACAACAAAAATGAACAAAGGGTTATGTATCTTGTAATACTATCCTTTAAAAGTGAAGGAGAAGTACTTTTGCTCACAAGCAAAAACTAAGGAAATCTGGTGCCAGCTGACTTTTCTTGCAAGAAATGTTATAAAAAGTTATTTATAGAGAAGGAAACTAATATATGTCAGAAATTTAGACTAAAAGAATAAAAAAGGGAAACATCTAAGAAGGAATAAAAGAAGGCAAAATAAAGATGTATTTTTTCAACTGAACTAATATATATCTGTTTGTTCAAAATAATAATACCAACAACATACATGATCATGTATGCTTACATATATATATCATATATGTATCTATGTCCTTATGTACATTTATATGTAGGTGAAATAAGAGCAATGATTAGGGACAAGAGGGAGGAATCAGTACCATTTTTGTTAGTAGAAGGTATTCATTCTACCTGTGAAGTGCTACAGTATTATCTGAAAGTGAACTTGGATTAGGTGCAAATGTACATTGCAAACTGTAGGGCCTCCACTAAACATTAAAATGCTGCCCCATCAGCTTGGCTTTCCCTGACATGGACTCCAAACCAGTTTTAAAGGAAGGGTCCATGTCTCACACAACTCCATTTATCTGCAGAGTCAGAGCTGAGCTGATCTTGATGTCCTGATTACTATTTTGTTTCACTTCTCCCATAGGTTGCCTCTGTTACCGCCAACTATCCATGCAGTGAGAGAAAGCAGGAAATGATAAAGGAATCTAATCCAATGACTGCCAAACTTGAATGCACATCAGCATCAGCTAGGGAGCTGGTTGAAATAAACATATTAAGCCTCTCTGACTCAGTAGGTCTGGCCTGGTCCTGAGAATTTTCATTTCTAACAAGTCCCCAGGTGATCCTGGTAACTGCTGCTTCCATCTACCACACTCTGAAAACCCTCCATATAATCTCATCCTGGTTCCAATCAGACAATGCTGATCTGTCCAGCTTGATTCAGAACACTGGCTGCAAAGTATCAGCCAGGCATGGAGCTACCCAGACTCCATGTGTTGTTTTAAAACGTGCAAGATGACTGTGAATTATAACTCAAACTCTCAAGGTGAGAAAAACAATTTTGGGGAAAAAAAAAAAAAAAAAGCAGGTCTGGATTCTTCCTCCCTTATGACACTGATGGGTTGGAGTTGGTCAACTTTCCTTTGGATCTGGTGTTCTTCATCTTGGCTTCATATCTGAATGGCTTGAGCAGCTTTTAAAGCCTGCATGCTCAGATTGCATCTCAGCCCAATTATGTCAGAATGCCTGGGGTGGTACCCACATCTTCTATAAAACGGTAGGTGGATAATTTTACTCCCTATTACCACCATGAAGAATCATGAATGTTTCAAACTAGAACATGAGAAATCTTTCCAGAAATATAAGAATGTTTGAATCTGTATTAAAGGAGTCTAAAGATATCTGTTAAATTTAATGAAGTATAATCAACCCCAAGACATATCCTAGATAGAAATACCCTGGTGGGATTTCAGTAGTGATTGCATTGAACTATAGACTTCCCTGGTGGTTCAGACGGTAAAGTGTCTGCCTACAATGTGGGAGATCCGGGTTCAATCCCTGGCTCAGGAAGATCTCCTGGAAAAGGAAATGGCAACCCACTCCAGTACTCTTGCCTGGAAAATCCCATGGACAGAGGAACCTGGTAGGCTGCAGTCCACGGGGTTGCAAAGAGTTGGACATGACCAGTGACTTCACTTTCACTTTCACAGATGAATTACACTACTGCCATGTGAACAATATTGAGAATTTCAATTCATAAGCATGGGATGTGCCTCTTGTATCTACATCTTCAATTTTTTTCGCAATGTTTTGTAGTTTTCAGTGTATGGCTCTTGCCCTTGTTCTATAAACTTATTCCTAATTTTTGTTCGTTTGTTTCTTGATACTACTGTGATTTGGATTTCTACCTTCCTAAGCTTGCTTGTTAATTGTAGACATCTGGCAGATTTCTTAGGATTTTTTTTTTTACACACAAAATTAAGTCATCTGAAAATAATGATAGTAAACTTCTTTATGAAACAGGAACAGGCTCAGACAAATAGAGATCAAACTTCTGTTTGCTAAGGGGGAGGGATCAATTGGGAGTCTGGGATTAGTAGATGCAAAATATTACATATAGAATGGATAAATAACAAGGTCCGACTGTTTAACACAAGGAACTATATTCAATATCCTGTAATAAACCAAAATGGAACAATAATATAAAAAAGAATGTCTATATATGTATAACAGAATCACTCTGCTATGCAGCAGAACTTAACAGTGAAAATCAGCTATATTTCAACTTAAAAAAAATTCATGTTAGCTGTGATCTTTTCACAGATATACTTTATCACTTTGAAGAACGTCCCTCCTTAATTTTTTGAGAAGGTTTTTTCCTATCATAAAATGGGTGATAAATGTTTTCAAGTTCTTCTTTTCCATGTGTTGAGAGGATCACATACTTTTGTCCTTTATTCTATCAATGTGGTATATCAGGTGGTTTTCAAATGGTAAACAATGTTTTATTGTCTTAACAATAAAATTGTTAAACTTGATTGTTTGAATTCCTTACATAAATCTGTTTGCTCATGGTGTTTACTCTCTTTTTAATTACTAGATTTTATTTGGTAATTTTGTTAAGACTTCTGTGTCTTTGTTCATGAGGGATAGTGGTCTATAACCTTCTTCTCTTTTGGTTTTAGTATCATAAGTTTGGTATCATAAAATGATTTGAGAAGAGTCCCCCTTCTCTCTCTTTTTTTTTTTTTAAATGAAAAAGTTAGAGCAGGGTAAGGATTTTTCCTTAAGCAAGGACCTTTTCTCTTGGCGGGGCAGAGAGAGCAGGCAGAACCAAGGCAGCAGGAGCTTTCCTGTCCCAGTCATGCTGCCGACCCCTCGCCACATCCGAGTATTATGCAATATGTTTAGTGTGGTCACACCACAAAGCACAGTGAGTCACGCGTGTGCATGTTGGGGCTGTGGCAGATGAAGGTGAGGAAATTTGAACAGTGCCAGTGACCCTATCTGACCCAGTTAATGAGCACACATGTCCCAGCAGGAGACAGAGGCGAGGGTATTTATCTGCTATATCCACTGTCACTTGTATTTCCAAATGCCTCTAATAATAGCAAGGTGCTTCGGTGATAGCTCAGATGGTAAAGAGTCTGTTTGAAATGCAGGAGACATGGGTTTGATTCCTCGGTCAGGAAGATCCGATGGAGAAGGGAATGGCGACTCACTCCAGTATTCTTGCCTGGAGAATCCCATGGAAGAGGAGCTTGGTGGGCTCTTGGCCATGGGATTGCAAAGAGTTGGACACAACTCAGTGACTAACACTTACAATAGGAATTTGTGCCTCTCACATGCTAAGTGAAATATATTTTAAAATGTCAGTAGATATTTATCATACACAGGATCCATCCTGTTTGTTGACCAATGAAAGGAACTCTCACTAGGTGTATGTAACATGGCCAGGGTAGGGGAAGACCGGTTAAGTGTAACTTATTTTGAGATAGCACATTATTAGCAATTTTTTGACAAGAGTGGTTTTGACTCTCCTAGAGGTTCACTGTTCACCTGATGTTAGAACCTAAACTTCGAGCCTGACCAGACTTAGGTACATGTGGCACGAACCAGGGGCCAGTAATGAAGCTCAGTAATACAGAATACAAACGAGTGTGTGGGCAATGTGCCCTCCGAGATGACTGACTCACTCTGGCAGAGGCGTGAACAAGTCAAACAAAAATAGCTCAGATCCACAGTAAACAGCAAACGGGAGGGCTACCCAATATATGCTCTCTCAGTGGAATCCTGACAAAGAGAATGAGTTTCCACAAGAGGAGAGGAGAATAAAGGGAATTCTATGCTTTTGTAATTTAAGAGAAGAGAGAAAAAATATCTGAGAAATATATTTCTCTGTCTACTCTGTTTGGGCATGTAACCTAGTAAAAGAATAGGGAAATTCAGCACATTCCATGATCACTGAAAGTGTGCAAATAAAATGAGCCTACCACATCCAGGCACACTAGAGGCACACACTCCTACATGTGTATGAAAAATCATGTTCATTTTCTTCACCGCTTTGCAAAAATGAGAAAACAGCCCAATTACCTACCAGCAGGTGAATGCATAAACAGACACACAGTGGGGAGCAGCAGTTAAGGGCAATGAATTTGAACTACTAGGAACAACCAGGCTAGATCTCCACAAATACAGCTGAAGGAAAAAAGCAAAGTATGGAATTATATATACCTTATTATATTATTAATGTGAACTTAAACAAACATAGAATAATACCATATATTATTAAACTGATAATATGCAACAAAACCCAAACAGTGGTTACTTCAGAAGAAGGTAAGAGGAAATCGGGATTGGCAATGATCATTTTAAAAACTTCAGTTTTACCTGTAAACACATCCTCTCTTCTGGAGTCTATATTTCCTATATGACTTTTTAAATTCTCTTTTTCACTTTTATAAGTAAATAAGTAACCATAGTAATAATATATAGACATGTATTTTTTAAAAAGCTGGAAGAAATCTGACAATAACCAACAAGAATTAATTCCAGATAGAACTCTCAATACTATCTATGTCTTGTACCTTTCCGATACCTTCTCCATCAATCAAAGCTCTCTACCCTTCCTTAACCAAAAACAAATAATTAAAATTTGAAAACACAAAGGAGCTGGAAGCCAGTGGGGAGGTTGATTTGACGGGAACACCACAGAAACTAGAAGATGGGGTCAAAAAGATTAATTGGTACTTGGTTCCAAAGCCTTTAAATGCAAGGTTAAGAAGTTTAGACTTCATCCCCTGCCCACTGGGAAGCATTACTTGTTTCTGAGCTGGAGAACATTATGGATCAAAAAAAAATAAATCAGGATCCAACTTGGCCCCTACCTCTCAAGGAGGATCCATTCAGCATCATATCCGACTTGATAGAGCTCTGAGGGGCTCAGACGCTGGGCAGGAACTCTAAAGTTATCTTCTTTTCTCCAAAGAGTTTACTGTTTAAGCAAGGATTTAGACTCTTAAGACTTTAAAAGACACTTTAAAAAATGCTCCCTTCCTCTCCTGGCTCACCCTTATTCTTCAGCCTGAAAGATCCTAAGGTACTTGAAGATGATACAGTTTTGTTTTAAGTACAAGGAGTTGAAGGCATGTAGTGGGCATGTTCAGCCATCATCAGGGAAAAGCATCATCACTTTTCTCTCATCTGCATGGTCCCCAAGGTCCTGACTTTTAAAACAGAAGTGAGCAATCAACCGTAGTGAAAGGAACAAAATAATTATGAAGAGGATAATCCGGCAGTGGGGGGGAGGGGGAGTGGGAAGAAATGTCGGCTAACCTCATTCCTGAAAGGCCAGGATGTTGCTGATTAGTTAGTGGAGGCTGAACAGTGGGAAACTATGAACCAGGCCAGGTACATTTCCAGGTTTCCCCGTGTGCCAAGTACATGATCTAGCCCCAAAGTATCCTATGGAGAGAAATAATCAGATGATTTACAGCAGGGCTCTCCACCCTTTTTGGCACGAGGGACTGGTTTCATGAAGGCCAGTTTTTCCACAGACTGCGGGTAGGGGATGGCTTTGGGATAATTCAAACACATTACATTTATTACACTGCCGCTGACCTGACAAGAGGTGGAGGTCAGGCAGTAATGCGAGCAATGGGGAGTGGCTGTAAATACAGATGGAGCTTCAATCCCTCAACCACAGCTCACCTCCTGCTTTGTAGGCTGGTTTCTAACAGGCCACAGACTGGTACGGGTCTATGGAACAGGGGTCGGGGAAGCCTGGTTTATAGAAAAGGCTTAAATGTGAAACACAATCAACCAGAATGAAGGGTCTGCTGAGGGTATTGTCTTTCAGATTTAAAGCAGCCCCATTCTCAATTCTCTTCTCTATACAACTTCCGAACTTTGCTCAAAATGGCCAAAGAGAGGATGGCCAGAACAGTTCTGAGAAACAAGACTAAGACAAAAGAAAAAAGGAAGGGGTAAGAGCCAGAGAAGGGAGGACACCATCATGCAGTCAAGCACCTGCTCTCTGCCTGGCCGAGCACTAGGGGCTTCATAACTGATGCCTTTCGACCTGCACTCCGGTTTCTGTTCAGCCATTCTTCCACCAGCTTCCTTCCACACACCAGACGCTGTTCTGTACCCTGGGCATCAGTGGTGAAGCAAACACAACCCTTCATAAGCCTTAGTTTCTAGTGGGGGTGGGGCTGGTAACAGCTCGAGCAGAGGTGAGGAGATCACCTCCTGTCTAAGGTCCTGGGCAATGCTCCCACCACGAAATGTTCTCCTAGGGATGACAATAAAGTCATTTCACAGAGACCACTGTGTCCTGTACTTTAATACACTGATAGTCACAGTGGGCCTCTGTCTGATAGAAAGAAAATTTGTTGGAAGAGCCAGCAGGCAGCCTATTTTCTGCATCTGAGTGAAATACAAAATATTGTCACTAGAGGGCAAGTGGATATACGCTTAAAAAAAAAATAGTACATTCTTGGAAACAGAAAACATTTGAAAGGGCCCATGATTACTATATTATTCTCATGGCTACCAAAATTAAATGTGGAACTGTGCCTGCTGAGTGTTACCCTAATGCATCTCTTATCAAGCATCACACAGGGCTGAGATGTCAAACTACAGTGTGAAGCTTCTTCCCCTCAAAACCACAGGCACATTGGTTCTCACACTTGATTTTAATCATAAAGATTTTAGTGCAGGGCTTAAGAGAAAGTGGATTTTTGTCCTCTTCCTCCCTGCCTGCCTGAGGGATGCCCATTGTGCCTTCTGGTTAGCTCACTCTCTTTGAAGCCTTTCCCGTCTCCCCTTCCCTGAAGGGTCTTGCCATCTCTCACAGGCTCGGCATCCTGCAGGCAGCTGTCACTCACAGGACAAGCAAGGCTTGAATAATAAACTCGCGAGATGGAGCATCTACCTGGCCTGTGCACTTCTCACCCGGTGACTCATCTGACATTCGCCATCACCATGTAAAAAGGAGTTATGTCTTCCCCACTTGATGTGTGTAGTAAACTTAAGCCTAGAGAGGTTGGGCATCTACAGCCCCGGCCCTGAGCTATTAGTGTGATCATCTGTTAGCAGATGTTTTTACTAGACTGTGTACAATTCAAGGGCAGAGATCATCATGGCATTCCTCGGGACAGAGTATTTTTGTCTGCAATACATCACATGCTCTATAAATATGAGTGAACAAATGCTCTAAGAACATTTATTGTATGTCCTTTTTGAGGTTTTAGTCAATATAAAATGACATGAAATGTGAGAAATGCCTGGTTGTGTGGCTGGCAGAGAGGAGATGCTTAAAAAATTCTAACAAGTATGAATAGCATGTTGTTGGTCTTACGACAGATGCTGGTCAGCTGTTAGCCTGACTTCAGATTCAACTTGTTATCTATGGTCCTTTAAGATCTGGGCTCTGCCTAAATCTCCAAGTCTGCCTCGTGCTTTACTCCAAGTCCTAGGCCACACCAGCCAGCTGTCTGCTCCCCATGCGTCAGCTGGCCTTGCCTCCAGCTCTAATACTGCTTTTCCTGTGGCCTGAGCCGCTGTTTTCTAGCTCACCATGGCACTTCATGGGAAATAGATGGGGAAACAGTGGAAACAGTGGCAGACTTTATTTTCTTGGGCTCCAAAATCACTGCAGTTGGTGATTGCAGCCAAGAAATTAAAAGACGCTTACTCCTTGGAAGAAAAGTTATGACCAACCTAGATAGTATATTCAAAAGCAGAGACATTACTTTGCCGACTAAGGTCCGTCTAGTCAAGGCTGTGGTTTTTCCAGTGGTCATGTATGGATGTGAGAGTTGGACTATGAAGAAGGCTGAGTGCCGAAGAATTGATTCGTTTGAACTGTGGTGTTGGAGAAGACTCTTGAGAGTCCCTTGGACTGCAAGGAGATCCAACCAGTCCATTCTGAAGGAGATCAGCCCTGGGATTTCTTTGGAAGGAATGATGCTAATGCTGAACCTCCAGTACTTTGGCCACCTCATGCAAAGAGTTGACTCATTGGAAAAGACTCTGATGCTGGGAGGGATTGGGGGCAGGAGGAGAAGGGGACGACTGAGGATGAGATGGCTGGATGGCATCACTGACTCGACGGACGTGAGTCTGAGTGAACTCTGGGAGTTGCTGACGGACAGGGAGGCCTGGCGTGCTGCAATTCACGGGGTCGCAAAGAGTCGGACATGACTGAGCGATTGAACTGAACTGAACTGAAGGATGACTTCTCATCCTTCAAATCTCATTTCAGCTGTAATCTCTTCAGAGAAATCTTTCCTGCCTACCCTAGACTCTCACCTCCATCCCTCCTCCCCTGTTTCAACTCCTTGCTTTCTTCCTAAGTTCAGCCTAAGATTCTTTCATCTATCTATGAACTTGCATTGTTTTTCTCTCCTTCAACAAGAAGGTTTACACGGCTGGTTCCCTGTCACCTGCATGGAACATTAATTCACCGCAGTGCTTATTGCACAGTAGGCCATCACTGACTGTGTTTTTGATTGGGAGGATGGATGCAGAGAAAAAGGAACAAATAATTATCCTATGTGAAAACTTGAAGCCTGGAAAATAAAAGGGAGCCTGAGAAAAGAATGGGCAGTGTTTCAAGCTCAGTTGTGTTCCCCCCAAATTGTATTTTGAGGTCTTAACCCTATTACCTGGAAACTCCCATGGCCGGAGGAGCCTGGTGGGCTGCAGTCCATGGGGTCGCTGAGTTGGGCATGATTGAGCAAATTCACTTTCACTTTTCACTTTCATACATTGGAAAAGGAAATTGCAACCCACTTCAGTGTTCTTGCCTGGAGAATCCCAGGGACGGGGGAGCCTGGTGGGCTGCCGTCTATGGGGCTGCATAGAGTTGGACACGACTGAAGCGACTTAGCAGCAGCAGCAGCAGCAACCCTATTACCTGTGAATGTGACCTTATTTGACAGCATGGTATCTCAGACGTAATCAAGTTCACATGAGGTCATTAGAATGGGCCCTAATCCAATAGGATCACTATCTTCATAAGGAAAAATAAATAAATCTGGATGCAGACAGAGAGAAGAGAATGCCATGGGATGATGCGGGAACAGAGGGAAGACAATCATGTGAAGAGAAGGGCAGAGGCTGGAGTGGCGCTGCCACAAACCTCTCCTTGAGCCTTCTGAAGGAGCATGATTCTGCTCATAACACTCTGATTTTGAACTCCAGGCTTCCACTGCTGTGAGAGAATACACTGCTGCTTTTTAAAGCCACTCTATTTGGGGGCACTTTGTTCCTGGAGCCTAGTGAAAGGAACAGAGGTGGCCAGAATGCTGTAGGGAGACACATACAGGTTTGCTATCAAACACAGCAGCCCTGAGCCCCAGCTGTGAGAATGCAAGGTGTCTGTCTTCTGCTCCCGAATATACACGATAACAACCTTTCTTAGAAAAAGAAGCATTTGTGTCTCAGCTCCAAAAGTCCAACAGAACAAGCAACTGAGCTCTCAGAGCAAGGGTAATAGTGGACTTTCCTTCTGCCACCTTGATGACCTCTGCTGACCTCCAACTTGGGGCTGCATATGGTGGGTACTCAAGCGGACTCACCACCCCAGCCTAGGCAGCCTGGGGCTAGCTCTCTGGGCCTGCCAGTCCTCCAGCCAATATTGCCATGGCTGTGTGAGAGCCTCCTCGGTCCACTGCAGGCCTTACAGTTGCTGATCCAAGGAGTTCTAAGAGCTCCCACTCAACACTTAAAGTCAAAAAGTCAAAGTGTTAGTTGCTCAGTCATGTCCAACTCTGTGCGACCCCATGAACTGTAATGTAACAGCATCCTCTGTCCATGGGATTCTCCAGGCAAGCATACTGGACTGGGTTGCCATTTCCTTCCCCAGGGGATCTTCCTAATTCAGAGATTAAACCCCTGTCTCTTGCATTGACAGGTGGATTCTTTACCATTTGGGCCACCAGGGAAGTCCCAACCCTTAAAGTACTCAGCACCAAAGCCTGCTCTTTCACCAAAGCTCAGGTCTCATTCCCAGAAGCTAAGCCTATTACTCTATGAAGCGAGTTCAGTCACTAGACCTTAAACTTACTCTTTAGTTCCCATTTGTGAGTTGATAATTGCATTCATCTCACACGCTAGCAAAGTAATGCTCAAAATTCTCCAAGCCAGGCTTCAACAGTATGTGAACCATGAACTTCCAGATGCTCAAGTGGATTTAGAAAAGGGAGAGAAACTAGAGATCAAATTGCCAACATCTGCTGGATTGCTGAAAAAGCAAGAGAGTTCCAGAAAAACACCCACTTCTGCTTTATTGACTACACCAAAGTCTATGACTGTGTGGATCACAACAAACTGTGGAAAATTCTAAAAGAGATGGGAATACCAGACTACCTGACCTGCATCCTGAGAAATCTGTAGGCAGGTCAGGATGCAACAGTTAGAACTGGACATGGAACATCAGATTGGTTCCAAATTGGGAAAGGAGTATGTCAAGGCTCTATATTGTCACCTTGCTTATTTAACTTATATACAGAGTACATCATGTGACATGCCGGGCTGGATGAAGCACAGGCTGGAATCAAGATTGCTGGGAGAAATATCAATAACCTCAGATATGCAGATGACACCACACTTATGGCAGAAAGCAAAGAAGAAATAAAGACCATCTTGATGAAAGTAAAAGAGGAGAGTGAAAAAGTTGGCTTAAAACTCAACCTTCAGAAAACGAAGATCACGGCATCTGGTCCCATCACTTCATGGCAAATAGATGGGGAAACAGTGGAAACTGTGTCAGACTTTATTTTTTGGGGCTCCAAAATCACTGCAGATGGTGACTGCAGCCGTGAAATTAAAAGACAATTGCTTCTTGGAAGAAAAGCTATGACCAACCTAGACAGCATATTCAAAAGCAGAGACATTACTTGGCCAACAAAGGTCCATCTAGTCAAAGCTATGGTTTTTCCAGTGGTCATGTATGGATGTGAGAGTTGGACCATAAATAAAGCTGAGTGCTGAAGAATTGATGCTTTGGAACTGTGGTGTTGGAGAAGACTCTTGAGAGTCCCTTGGACTGCAAGGAGATCCAACCAGTCCATTCTGAAGGAAATCAGTCCTCAATATTCACTGGAAGGACTGATGCAGAAACTGAAACTCCAATACTCTGGCCACCTGATGTGAAGAACTGACTCATTTGAAAAGACCCTGATACTAGGAAAGATTGAGGGCAGGAGGAGAAGGGGACAACAGAGGATGAGATGGTTGGATGGCATCACCGACTTGATGGACATGAGTTTGGATAAGCTTTGGGAGTTGGTGATGGACAGGGAAGCCTGGCGTGCTGCAGTCCATGGGGTGGCAAAGAGTTGGACACGACTAAGTGACTGAACTGAACTGAAATTTATCTGGAATCTACTATAGCACAGAACTCCTCTAAGCAGGAAGCAGCAGAGCTTAGAAAGTCACACAATAAAAGTCAGACAGACCAGCTTCAAATCCAAGCTCTGCTCAGTTCACTCCTTTGTCCATGTGTATTCTCAGTATAAGGACTCAGAATGGCTGTGAGACAGCAAGCATGACTCACAACCAACACCAGACACCGGCATCCGCTGTACTCTCCCCCATCTTCCTCATAATGCTGAAACAGCCTAAGAAAACAGAAATCTTTACTCGCCGGTTTCCCTGAAGCAGACATCAACTACTAGGGACTGGGTTATTACCGTAGCTCAGGTTTGACTGAATACATGCTCTCCTCTGACACGGGGATGAAAGGAGGATTCCCAGGGAAAATCCACTCAAGTACCACTCTCAACTTTCTTTGACTCAAACATGAAACTGTAACAGGGAAGAACAAGACGGACTGCATATTAGATACGTTTCTTTTACTTTAACCTTGCGGTCCCTTGCCTTTGCTTAGTCATGCTCACTCTGCACCTTTCGTTAAAAGAATGTTGTCTGTAGCCTGAGATACACAGGAGAGCCCATTGTCTGATCTTTAAGAGTCCATTCATAGAGACAGAGCTGCAGAACAGAGCATAACATTTGTCTTATCAGAGGTTTATACGAACATCATGACCTGACCACATGGGAAGCTGCAAGAACGGAGGATTCCAACAAGAAGTTTTCAGCAACCAACCATGCCCCTTCCTCACCTTGTGTTTCAAAGTGCTTTCCTGCAACCCTTTGAGGAGTTCAGGGTTTGGGGGACATGAGCCACCCATCTCCCGGCATGGCCTTGCAACAAACCTTCCTCTGCTTCAAACTCCAAGGTTTCAGTTTGGCCTTACTGTGCTTCAGGCACATGAACTTATGTTCGGCAACAAAATCCGCACTTCATACACCACTGTGATCCTTGCCACAGGAAAATAAAAACAGTGCTGTCAAATCTAGAAATTTGAAAATATACATCAACCTTCCCAATGCAATGCTCATCCTGGGTGGAGGATGTATGTGGGTTTTGAAGGCAGAATATCTGATATTATTTTTGGACCATGTTGGTAACACCAGGAGGTGGTATTTACTAGGTCAGTTCCTGTTCGCAGCACCTTCTATATATTATCTCTTTGACTCTTGATCAGAATTGCATGAGATTGGAACTATTTTGTCTCCATGGTACAGATAAGGAAAGTGAGGCACACGGTCTATAATTCTGGGGTCCCTGCTTTTCACCACTGCCAACACTGTTTCCTAAGGACAGCTACATGGTTTGGGCACCTTCCCGTCCATGCTATGTGCTCTAGAGAGACTAGGAGAAAATACCACCATGCTACCTGACAAGTGTGAGGGCATGCTCAGAAACATGCATTTTAAAGAATTTTGCAAGCTATCAAGTTTTTTGTTTTTTTAAATTCTATTACCATAAGGACACTTGGAAATATTAAAAAGAATTATGGTGTCCCCAACTGGAAAACACAGTTTTTAAGCCCATTTTTCAGAGTTATCTCTTCTACCCTTCCATTGTCCTTGAGCTATATTACCTAAGTTATGTATGTTATTGATACTATGAGCTTAACAAATCATATCTACAGACTTCCAAATACATTCTGTGGGAAAGGATCAGTTGACTTCACCTCTCTGCCACAGAAAACAAAGATTTTGGTGTCCATATGCACACTCATTTCAACCTTTACTTCATATAAATTGTACTTCTGAGACTTCTCCTGTGAGTCTATGACAACAGCTGTCTGGTTCACTTGCTAATAACAAGTTCAATAAAATTTTTTAACATGTGCTCATTTTATATCTGTAGGAGAGTCACAATTTTGCATTTGGGGACAAAAAAAATTATCCTTTAAGATGATTTATTAATCCTATGAAAGAAGAAAAATGATCTCATTTGTTTTGGCTTACTAATTCTGGATGTCTATGCATCTCACAAGGCCTTCACTTCCATTTGCACTGTGTTCAACTACCTTTATCTTAGTGGATGATAACTGGTAGAATACACACCTTGATCAGCTTTCATATGCAGGGGCATCACTGTAAAGTATCACACAGCTGTTGCATCCTGGGTTAAAAAAAAATAAGTGGGACAATCTGCTGAGATTTGCAGATTTCTGTGAAAATGCAGAAACACATTAACTGTAAACTGGCTTTGCCCTACAAATTTAAGCAAAAAGAAACTCAGTGTAACTGTCAGGAGAGATGCCAGAGAAACAGGTTTCAGAGCTGGCATCTAAGCAATTGGTATAGACTAGCAAGAGAAAAAAAAAAAAAAACCCTCAAGGAGAACAAAGACTCCATTTCCACATATGATATGATATGGTCAGATGAGAGACTGAAAACAAATCCTCTAATAAAACACAGTTTGAAACAGAAGAATGTGGTAAGTGAAATGGATGAGTTCATGCTATGACCCGAGAGCTATAAAGCCCAAAGAGAAAAGGGCAATATTCTCAAGAGATACTCCACAAAAATCATCTTGGAAATGAAAAATAGAATGGAAAGCCAGAGTGGTAATAATCTAGTCTAGCAAGACAGAATGGAGGAGATTTACTTGGCTGGAAAAAAAGGTACAGCCCAAAGAAATGGTTGTAATATGATCCATTTCACTTGCGAGAAATATTCAAGCCCAAAGCTATTTTTGGAAGGTGTTGGAAAAGACATTGGATACATTCCTCTCAATATTTTTTGAAATGGGAGAACAAGTAAATGTGCAAGAAGTAGACATACAAGCAAACAAACATATACTGTGAGTGCTTAAACAAGGTAATTAGCAAGATTAAAGTCAGTGTACACTCGTGGTGAACTCATGTCAATATTTGGCAAAACCAATACAGTATTGTAAAGTAAACTAAAGTTAAAATAAAAATTAAAAAATAAAAAATAAAGTCAGTGACATTTAATGAAATGGCAGGAGAACAGTTCAAGGTAAACAGAATCAGGACTGAATAAAAGCAGTGGTTTTCACCCTTTAGCATACATTAGAATCCCCACCACATATACATATTCACATCTCCAGAACTTCTGACTCAGGAGATCAGAAGCAGGATTTGAGAACAGTGGACTAAAAGAGGTAACAAGCAAACATGAGACACGAAATTTGGTCAGATCCTGATTTTAAAACAAACTGAAAGATTTTACAGAAACTGTTTGGGAAAACTGAAGATAAACTGGAAATTAAATGTTATTATGAGATTCTTCATTTCCATGGGTTTCATAATAGTAATGGGTTGTGGATAATGTTACCTTTAACCTGAATGCCGAAAGAAGGTAGTTCATATTTCCTGAATTTCTATTGGCAGGACTAAGTTTGTTTGTTTGTTAACTATTCTGTAGAACTCAATCGGTGCAGTTCTGCATTGTGATATAATTTAACTTTTCTGCTATTTAACTTAGAGATATTTGCTTTAGACTCCCCTCGAAAGATACTGTTTCTCAAGTGTGAGATGCGGCTATCAAGCTCACTTTTTAGTCATAAATAACTACCATAGGCATGTAATACTTCCTGACTATTCCTGAATATACCTTATCACCTACCAGAAGTCCCTGAGTAGAAGAGAAACTCAATTATTTCATAATTAGCATATAATTCTTTAACTCTTAGAATTGCAATTAATGCAGAAAACAAACCTATACATATTTCAGTAGAAAGGACATTTAAATGACATGAGAATTCTCCCCCCTGAAATTTCACATGTTCCCCCCTAATTTTTGTATCATTAATGTGAACATTACGCTGTCTGGGTTTTCATAAATACCAAAGGATGTCAGTAACAAAAGCTGTCATATCCTGCAAACAACAGATCGAAAACCAATCCTCCCAAAAAAGTCTTGCTTTATTTTATTACTTGAGGACCTGAAAACCCATCCAATATGGATGTCAGCTCTCCCATTTTGTTGATCCCTGTCAAGTCCTATCAATTCTACTTTCACTTTCAATTTCCTCTGTCCTCATCTAAGCATTCATTAGCTTTCATCAGATTTTCTTCCACTGAACTGGGCTACCTGTCTCCAATCCCCACCTCCTCCTTCAAATCCATCTACACACTACCTACTGCCCGAATGATACTTCTAAACCAGAGACCAACAGACTATGGCCTATGGGCCTAACACAGATTCTGTTTTTTGTGTGTTGTTTTTTTTAAATAAAATTTTATTAAAACTAATTCATTGGAGGAGAAGGGGACGACCCAGGATGAGATGGCTGGATGGCATCACGGATACGATGGATGTGAGTCTGAGTGAACTCCGGAAGATGGTGATGGACAGGAAGGCCTGGCGTGCTGCGACTCATGGGGTCGCAGAGTCGGACACGACTGAGCAACTGAACTGAACTGAGTGGCTGCTTTTAATCTGTAATGGTAGAGTTACATAGCAACAGAGACTGTATGATCTATGAGCTTGAAAATAATCACTATTTCAGCCTTTATGGAAATATTTACAGATTTCTGTTTTAGACTCTTTCTCCAGGGATCAACAAAGCCTTCTCCAGGGATCAACAAAGCCTTCTCCAGGGATCAATGACTGATATTAGTACCTCCTGAGAATTTATTAAAATTGCAGATTATCAGCCCTACCCCAGGACTGCTGAATCAGATGACACACTTTAGTAAAAATCCTTAGTAGACTCACATGGACACTAAGGTTGCACAAACACTCTCCTAAAGGAGACACATGGTCATAGCATTCCTCTGTTCAAATTTCCTTCTGAAATGCCCAGGACTGTTATCAGTAAGAAGTATGATAGATAGGTGTGCAAACGGGCTTTTTTTCACATCCTACAGATCCCAACACAAGAAAGATCTAACCAGAAAGTCATACCCAGGGGATGCATGAAAAGTACTTCAAATATCTTTATGTAAACTGGACATAAAGGGTTTGCTAAGTAGCACAGGGAAGACAGTAGGGACTTTTCACAGTGAAATGAGTAGTATCTGAACACAAGTGGGGGCGGTGAGGGGCAGTGCAGAAAAATAGAACCAGGACTTCCTCCCACAGTGAACAACACTTAAGGCCTTGACAAGCCCAGTAGCTTTACATTTGTGAGCAGTATCCTAGGTTGGGATGACCTCTTTGGTCCCTGTATGATCAGACTACCCAAAATGGCTATTCCTTTGCTCTTTGTACATTCCCTGGACCAGTGCCTGCTTCATCTACACTCAGCTCACATGACCTTCCTACATATGTGCCCACCCCCTATCCCCTGCCCACCCCCCAGCAAGAGACTGTTCTAAACTTTAGACTAGAACATCTCTGGCATGATAGCTTATTAAAGAAGTGGTGAGGGGTGTGACCCTCTGCTAGCTGGTAACTGATGAGCCAACCTGACGTCAGTTCCCCATTCAGTAACCTCCACACTCCCAACCTCAGGAGTAAAGATCTCCACCCTGTCCTGCCAGCCATCTGCCACACACAGTGGAGAAAATAAAGGCTCCAGGACCTTGTTTTAGACATACAAGCTGCCCATCCATCAAACCATGGATGTCTTTGCGGCTGACTCTGGCCTCTTTCTTGGACCGTGAAGCTAGGCAAATACAGGGCTTATAGGCATGTGGGTGGGGTACAGAACAACAGTCCAGCAACCCTCTTCTTTCACAGAGAACTCCTATCACCTAATCCCACCAGAAAGCCAGCTGATCCAGCCATGAAAATACTGGTACATCTGCCTTAGAGTGCTTGCCCTAGTGAATTCTGTAACAAGTCTTCAGGAACTGGCTAGTCTTTCTTGTGTCTGTTTACCAACATCATATAAGAAGCTGACACTCTCCAGGACTCCCTGTCACTAAACTCTCTCTCTTATGGGAAGATTGCAGGGCAGGAGACTAGGTACCTTACATTTAATTACTGGGGTCAATTGGATATTTGCCAAAAGAAAATGACAACCAATTAGTCCAAGTGGCTTAGGGAAGCTTGCTACAGGCTCCCATGGACTACTATCCAAATGCCCTAGACGTTAACACGGTCTCATCTTGTTGTTAAACGATAAATTTCATAAAAGGTAAAATCACCACTCTACTTTTAAATCATATATAAAATGAAGACACATTAAAGATTTTACTTAATCCATGATTAATGAGGACATAGGCAAAATTATTACAACCAGTTTGAAGAAGTCAAAGGAGCATACACTCACATGGAGTAAAGGAATATGGAGATGAATTTACAAATAAATGAAAGGGGTGGAGAAAGAAGTCAACTGATCCCCCAATTTGGACAGAATTTATTTGCATGCATATAGACATGAATTATTTTGCATTACTATTAGTTGCAATGTAATGAGTTGCAAAATAACTCAAAGGCAAAGAAAGGCTAGAATCATTTAACCCAGAGAGTCATATGCATAATTTTCCACTGGAGTCACCTAGCACTCTCTTCTGCTTATTCCACATTTCACTTCCTGTGACTTGTTCATCTCTCCATGTTAACACTGGGAGCAAGTCACAGGTCTCCAGTGCCCACAGGGTCTGCAGATCCCTGTTCTCTTTTCTCTGAGCTTTGCAGCACCTTCCTTGGTCATGCATAATCTTTTCAAGAACTTGGCCTGAAGGAGGAAAAAAAAAAAAAAAAAGAAGGCCCAAAGGGAAAAGATTGGCTCAGCATGTAGCATGTAACCTACACTATTGTTTCAGCAACACTTCTCTTGAAGCAGAAGGAGCTGAATAAAAGGCGTTCAAAGAATGGGGTCTCCAGGGAGAGAAAACACAAACTAGCTCCCCAATAAATTATCTGGCCACACTGTGAGATGTCTGTGGAAGAAAAGCAACTGGGAGCAGTTTCTTACTGGAATCTATCTAGTATCTCTAACCCTTGGTATCCTTGGTCCTTATTAACCAATATGATCAATAGCCAAGAGGGATTTAAGAACACAGTTCAATGACTCAACATAATATATTCATGCTGACCTGACAACCCAAGGATAACTGAGCTTTTGCCGTTTTCATAAACACGAGGATTACCTTGAACCTCAGCTCTGGTGATAAGCTCCAGCTCTTCATTTCCTATCTCACACCCTAGAAATTGCTTCAGTCATCAAATGTCATTACTGAGTAGGAGTGGAAGGAGGCTTACTTACTTTTGCTAGGATTCCTGTCCATATAAAGTGCATTCTCCTGATGGGTTCTGGGTCCTGTTGCGGCAGATTTGACTCTGCTATGAAGCTGAGGTATCCATCCCCTGTTGGACTCCAAAGGCTCCCCAGCCCTTCTGCAGAGCTCCACTCTGGACACCATGCTAGGCTTCCCTCAGCCAGCTGCACCTTGCACCTGACATCCGAGCCCAATCCCAAGGTGGAGTTCGCCACCAAGGCCTTTGTGGGGCCATGCTATCCCCCTTTCCTCCCCTTCTTACCCTGTCGTGGGGCAGACTTCCCCAGGCCAGCTCCCTCCAGTCTCAGCAACGCTGCAGAGAACTGACATAACCCAATGTGAGCACAATTCTGAGCTTCTTTCTTGGTGGTTGATGCCACTAAAGGGGACTCTGAAGTAGAGGTCAGCTACCCACCGATATCCTCATTACTTTATGTGCCTAGTCACTCAGTCGCATCCCACTCTTTGTGACCTCATGAAATGTAGCCCGCCAGCCTCCTTTGTTCAGGGGATTCTCTAGGCAGGAATACTGGAGTGGATTGCTATTCTCTTCTCCATGGGATCTTCCTGACCCAGGGACTGAACCCCAGTCTCCTGCATTGCAGATAGATTCTCAACCATCTGAGCAACGAGCAAAGCCTTGTTCTCACCTCATTTCTAAGTTTCAGCAAAAATGAGTCTCAGGTCAAATTTTGTCATATCCATACATTAAAAAAAAAAAACACACACCTATTAGCAAATGAGCCAAACCAGTTTGTATAGCCATTCTATAAATTATTTCAGTTTCAGCTCACTGTACTTACAGAGGTTCTGACCACCAGATTTCCAGAAAGATCGACTGGAAACAGATATAACATTATCCTAGAGATATTATGTGTTAGCCTAATGTCAGCATCACTACCCAGAAATCACCTGAAACTGGACTCCAGGCCATCTTCACACCTTCCCTAAGGATTCACCTTAGAGACCTCATTAGATTATTTTTAATGGGAATTTTATAGTACATACAAATGTATAGAGAAAAGTTTAACCACTCCCTATATGCCCCTTACCAACAACTGTATGTATTTTGCCAATTTCATTTTATCTATACTCCCAGGTATTTTTTGTTTTGCTTTTTGATTTTTGTCATCTGTTTTTGTTTGTGGTAGAAAATGTGGCTAGAGTTTTAAAAAACAAATCCCAGATATAAGATACAATATTATTCCATTTGTAAATACTTTAATACATATCTCTAACAGATAAGGACTTAAAGAAATAATATTTTTTTAATATCATCTAAAGCCCAGTTGACATTCAGTTACTTCAAATGGCACAAGGGGTGTGTGTGTGTGTGTGATACAAAAAACCTCGAATAGCCAAAGCAATCTTGAGAAAGAAGAATGGAACTGGAGGAATCAACCTGCCCGACTTCAGGCTCTACTACAAAGCCACAGTCATCAAGACAGTATGGTACTGGCACAAAGACAGAAATATAGATCAATGGAACAAAATAGAAAGCCCAGAGATAAACCCACACACCTATGGACACCTTATCTTCAACAAAGGAGGCAAGAATATACAATGGATTAAAGACAA
>SJYQ01000441.1:863880-879975 GCA_006410935.1 Redunca redunca
ATATGTGATATAAAATATATTCATATATGATACATTATATTTATAGCATATATATGATACATTATAATTATAGCATATAAATATATATATATATATCATATTTTCTGGTATTTGAGCCAAGCAACTTAATATGCACATGCATGTGTATACACACACACATCAATAACCTCAGATATGCAGATGACACCACCCTTATGGCAGAAAGTGAAAAGGAACTAAAAAGCCTCTTGATGAAAGTGAAAGTGGAGAGTGAAAAAGTTGGCTTAAAGCTCAACATTCAGAAAACTAAGATCATGGCACCTGGTCCAATCACTTCATGGCAAATAGATGGGGAAATACTGGAAACAGTGAGAGACTTAATTTTGGGGGGCTCCAAAATGACTGCAGATGGTGATTGCAGCCATGAAATTGAAAGACACTTACTCCTTGGAAGGAAAGTTATGACCAACCTAGATAGCATATTCAAAAGCAGAGACATTACTTTGCCAACAAAGGTTCATCTAGTCAAAGTTATGGTTTATCCAGTGGTCATGTATGGATGTGAGGGTTGGACTGTGAAGAAAGCTGAGCGCCAAAGAATTGATGCTTTTGAACTGTGGTGTTGGAGAAGACTCTTGAGAGTCCCTTGGACTACAAGGAGATCCAACCAGTCCATTCTGAAGGAGATCAGCCCTGGGATTTCTTTGGAAGGAATGATGCTAAAGCTGAAACTCCAGTACTTTGGCCACCTCATGTGAAGAGTTGACTCACTGGAAAAGACCCTGATGCTGGGAGGGACTGGGGGCAGGAGGAGAAGAGGGGACGACAGAGGATGAGATGGCTGGATGGCATCACGGACTCGATGGACGCGAGTCTGAGTGAACTCTGGGAGTTGGCGATGGACAGGGAGGCCTGGCGTGTTGCGATTCATGGGGTCGCAAAGAGCTGGACATGACTCAGCAACTGAACTGAACTGATACATATCATATATATCATATATGACACATATGATATTTTAGCCAAGCTACATAATTCAAAGTTTGCTACTTTCACAAATGAGAGCTCATTTCTATCAACCATTATGTTAGTTAGTAAGCAACTAGTCTCTCCAATAAACTCACTTACTAGGCTAGTGGGCAAAATGTTTAAGTTATTCAGAAATAAGAATAGCTTAAGCCTCTGCAGGAGGCTCCTTCAGAGTAGAACTTTTCTAATCATGATGCTAGTTGATCACTCTAGAGTATAAATCTCTGATCAAAATTCTAGCTACCTCTACTAACATACATACAGCATATATCAGGGTGTCTCTGAAGTATTTTGGAGGAATCACAGATCCCGTAAGAAGTGCCAGGATGCCCATGGCTTCTCTTGCCGTTGATTCATCTGACGATATCTAGATGTGAGTCAAGAGCCTAGACATGAAAAGTCACCAGTGGTCAGGCCAGTGCCTGTGCTCCTTTGACAGGAAAGCTAAGGAGGAAGAGGCATTTCTCTCTGCCAGCTGGACACTGCAGGGAAGACTCATGCCATTCTCGATACAGAGTAAAGCAAGAACTCTCACCCCCATCATGTGCAGGGAAATTTTGACTCAGAGAGGTTAAGAAACTTGCCTAGTATCTACAGGCAACAGTAAGCCAAGTGCTTTCTTGCTCAGAAGGCCTTATATAACTGAATTTCTGTAAGGAAATGAGCAGGAAAGAAGGCAGGTCATTTCTGAAAAGAAGAGGACAAGACATGCTACATTATTCCACAGCAAACAATCCTCAGGGGACTCTGGTTCCTGTACTTACTCAGCATTTCATCCTGAACTACTGACCATGTGTACAAAGTGAAGAATCTGCCATATATAAATAATGGTAAGAAGAAACAAACACATATTACAAATACTCTAACCACAGAAGTAAAGTGGGCTGTTCAAAATTGTCAAACTTAGCAAAAGACCACCAAAAACAAAAACAGGACCTTCCAAGAAAACTCCGAAAGCACAATTTTCTAGAAAATCACTCACCTTCGAGCGTAGAGAACATGACATGAGAAACTTCAGTGTCACACATGATGGCTTCATATGTACAGCCTATTGAACCCTCTCAACAATCCTGTGCAAGAGATGCTATTTTCAGAAAGGAACTATTCTCCCATTTCACAGATGAGGAAACTGACATCAGAGGGTAGGTTCCTCACCCCCAAATCCCTTAGCTAATAGGTTCTAGAGAAGGTTGCAGATTTATGAACATGGAAGCACCAGCTCATCTCTATGTCCTAAAGCTTGTAAGTTTGACCTAGACTCACAAGCAATGGGAAGTTGTCTCCCAAATCACAAACCTAAGAATTCTATTTGGTCAACTCTCCACTTGAATCCAAATCCACTCTCCATATCCACCTACGTGACTTTCATTTTCACAGAAATAGTTGATGGTTTGGAACTGACATTAGGCCACTGATTCTATCTCATGCCTGGTTTAATCTTATTTAAACTGAAAAATTCTGGGTTTTTTATTCCTGTTTTTTGTTTTCCCTTCACTGCTTCCACTGACAGAGGAAGCATTTGAGCTATTCCAACCAATAATTTGGGAATCAAAAAATTGTATAACCACCATTTCTTGACAAAGCAATTTTTGACGAGACCAAAGTAATCATTAAAAGAAAGTCAATTTATGGGAGTTTGCTTGATGTCTTTAGTAATTCGTATTTTTTTTTCTCCTTGAAGATGTATGAGCGTTAAGTGTCAATAGTTAATTGTAAAAGAAAAAGGCTCAAATACCATTTTGCAGTCATTGTGTGGAGCTGACTTCCCTCCACTAACAGGGCACTGGCATTAGAAGACATAGTAAAGATTGATGGACTTCATTTCCATCGCAGTAGTTAGCTCTGTTGAACAATGCTACACTTCCATGAGGCATTAGAAGGCCACTTGCTAAGAAGGTCGAATCTCTGGCCAAGTTCTGAGATACTTCATCTACCTGAAGAGTTCAGAGCATGATCATTCTACTGTTCTCCATAGTCCTCACTTAGTGTCAGTGTCTATGCCAGACACTGGGAGCTCATTACCTCAGTATGAGGGTGTGAACCATCTGCAAGGAACTTCTATGACAGGCGTTAGGGGTGAAGAGGGAGGGACTGTCCTAAGAACTTGACCAGCTTTTGTCCCTAGTTTCCAAGAGGGAACCTCTAAGCCCTTTGATTTTCCCAAGTGAGAGGAACGTCTTTGTAACTTGTGGGCAGTCCCTTGGACCACCCCTGACTTTAGGCTAGCAAGATGACATGGGGTGGCCTCTGAATAGTTTAAGCTAGCACAGTGATTTAGCAATTGAAACCCTCTCAGATCTCTTCCTATGTCTCTTCTTTTAGCTCCTTCCTATTTCTATCCTTTTACTATTTAAAAAAAAAAAAACAAAACTGTAATAGGAAGTATGGCACTTTCCTGAATTCTGTGAATCATTCATAGAATTTTCAAACCTGAGGATACAGAAGGAGCTCCCAAATTTTGTAGCCAGCAGGTGAGAAGTGAGAGTGCCCCTGGGGACCCCAAACTTGCAGCTGATGTCTAAAGCAGCGGGGTGTGGGGGGAGCAGCACAGTTTGAGGGGACTGGACCCTTAACTTGTGAGGTGTGGCCTAACTCAGGGCAGGCGAATCACTGAAGAGGTGAACAAGAAAAAGCCCTTATCTCCATGGGCCTTGTATCCTCCTGGACAAAGAAGGCAAGCACAGGCACACAGAACAGTAATTGGGATTTCATCCAGGGAGACACGCCCCAAAAGTTAGGGAGGTTAATGCAAGGGGAGAGACAGGTTAGAGGAAGGAGGAAAGAGTGTCAGGGCAGGCCTTTCTCACCTCAGAGTGGAGATTCAAAGAAGAAGGAAAAATTCTTGAGGACGGAGACCTGACCTTGCCCTTCTTTGATTATCATCAAGCAGGACAATCCAGGGGAAAAAAGCAAGTCACAATCAGCTACTGACGGATTCTGCTTCCCCAGAGAGCTCTGTGTAAAGTACTGACCATGAAGTAAATCTTCCATTACTGGAGTTACATTCTCCCCATTGATCTCCTTCAGGAAATCATGGACATGGCGTCTGGAAGTTCTGTGACAGTGACAGTCTGTACATACCCGAGAAACCTTAAGTCAGAATGACATACAGATGAAATGGCCCTGACAGCTGGCAAGAAGCCCTTTGCTCTTCATCAGCTGACTCGAGCTCGAATGCACTCTGACCCAGGGATTCTCAAACTTTACTGTGAAAATGAATTAACTGGGAACCTTGTTAAAATGAAGATTCTGATTCTGCAGGTCTGGGACAAGAGAAGCGTCTGCATTTCTAATAAGCTCCCCCGGTGGGGGGGTGGGGTGTTGATATCATGGATCTGAGGGTCTCAATTAGAGTATGAAGTTCTAGCTCAGCTCTATCCAACAGAAAGGAAAAGCGAGTCACAAATGCAAGCCAAATATGTAATTTCACATTTTCTGGTAGCTACATTAAAAAAAAAAAAACTAATAAAGATCTTCTGAAATACAAACATTTTAACCTGTATTCAAATTATCATCAAATTACTATCACTTTAAAATCAACAGAAAAATGATACTGAGGTATTTTCAATCTCATATTTGTGTTAAGTCTGCAAAATCCAATGTGCCTTTTATACTCGATGTCTCTCAATTTGAAGTAACCATATTCTAATTGTGCAGTAGCTCTTATGGGCTGTGCTTACCACACTGGTCTGTGCAGTGGTGGGAGTACAGCTCTAGCTACTGAGGAGTCTGAGAACTAAAGCATTGCACTCACAAAATATAAACCTTTGCCTACTGTTGTTGAAGTAATTCGATTTTAGCATTTAACTTCTTACAAGCAACTTTTAGAACTAGGTAACAACGGTGCTATTTTTTAGCATCCTTTGTAAATTGATTTCCACCTTATTTATTCATATGTATGATTATTATACACATATAGATATGAATTATATATGTGACCTGTGTGAATATATATATATAATGACATATACAGTAAGTCCCTTATATAGGAACCTTCAAGTTGTGAACTTTCAAAGATGTGAATCTGAGAGCCAGCATCTGTGTGCCAGCTGTTTTACTGTATAACTGTACATTTCAAAGTACTGTGCTATAAGACTAACAACATTTTTATTTGTTTTTTATATACATAGTACTTCAGTGAAAAGTATCATAAACCTATCATAGTACAGTACTCTATAGCTGATTGTACTGGTTGGGTACCTAGGCTAACTTTGTTGAACTTATGAACAAATTGGACTTTCAGACAGACTCTTGGAAGGGAACTCATTTGTATGAGGAGGACTTAACTATATATATGATATATGCATATATATCATATAAATACATATTACATACATGTATTATATACATAGCTTAAGATACAGATACAGATGAAGGTATAGATGTAGACACAGCATTAGATATTGATACATAGATACAGATATCTGAGAACAGCAGCTGTTATTCAAAGAATTGTTACATTAGTTCCTTATTGGTACAGAGTAGGAATTTTCACAGATATTTCCTCTAAGCAGGGTAGCTGGACACAAGAAATGGATTTTTTTTCCCGCTAACTTAATTCTCCTAATCGCTAGCCTACATTAGGCCAAGTGAGCAGGTGATCACGCAAATCACCTAGCTTCCCTAATTGCTGTTAGCATCTTTCATCCAAGTCTCCCAAGCATACTAGGAGCAGAGCAAAAGCTCTGAAATGCCCTGCAACTCAAACAGCCCCAATTTACAAACAAACTGTTAAGGCAGCCATTGGCAGCGCGATTTGTTTCCAGTCTCAGCCTGCATTCCAGTGGACTAGCAGTAATCAGAAGCCAGCGCTTCGGGCACCATCTGCCATTTCTCTGACTTCCTGTGGACACTGAATTTTCTCCCTTGGATTGATTTTTTCTAAGTCACCTAAAGCAATGGTCTAGTGAAGAATGATGTTGGCCAGAAAGAAGAAAACGAGTTGTTATGATCATTAAAATAGTGATTTTTCAGATAAAGTCATGGTTGTAAGTAGGTATCTTTGTACACTGGGAATTATTGATTACTCCAACAAGAGAAAATAAGGTTACAATCCAAGGTAATTAGGCCTAGACCAAAA
This sequence comes from Redunca redunca, assembly GCA_006410935.1. NCBI lineage: Eukaryota > Metazoa > Chordata > Mammalia > Artiodactyla > Bovidae > Redunca > Redunca redunca. The sequence goes on from SJYQ01000441.1 coordinate 869,966, forward strand.
TAGTAATAATATGTTTTATAGACAGAAGGCAAAGTAGATTTTTTTTTTTTACCTGAATTGCTAGGAGTGGAAGAAAATCTCCAATAGTATAGACAGGCTTCATTACCCAGGAGACTAGTATTCTTAACTGCCTGGTGTTCCATTGACGTATTGTTCACAGGTCTTTAGTCAGATTCAGGCATAAATATACTTTCATAATTAACTCTGACCTACTCTGACTGCTTACCTTGATAGCTGCCACAATAAGGACTTCCATATATGTTATCACTGAACCCTCAAAATAATACTACAAAGTACAAACTGTTACTAGTCCCATTTTACAGTTGAGGGAAATTATGAACAGGTCTAAGATTACAGATAGCTAGCATGACAAATAGGACTTGAACTCAGTCCAGTGTAACTTCAGATTTATCATGCTATTACCCACTAGTTTATACTACCCTTTTCAGTTCTAAAAAGTCCTAATGGTTAAAATTTTTTTTTTTTTTCCATATAACAAAGCATAATCTGACTCTCTTAATTTCTAGTTTTGGTACCAGCTCAGAACTTTGGGTCCAAATAAAACCAATTTACCCCCTTGCCTAATTTATGTCTGGGTACAACTGTGCTGTCTCTGAGACACCTCTCTTCCCTGAATTAGCAGATCCTAGCACCCTCCCACTGCTTTTTAAATCTTCTGGGTCCCCATCCCTTTGTGTTGTCAAGAATTCATCTTCTATACAGTTCCCATTATATTGGAATCAGTCCTTTCATATAACCTGGTGTGTTGGAAGAAGAGGTTGAAATTATGTTTGGGTTACTTGTAGGTATCATGTAATCATAGACACTATTAGGGAGCAAAGCATTATGGTTGCTCATTTGGGAAAACACAGCCTTTGTGTTCTTCAGTCTTCTTCCAACAACAATAACAACTCAGATAGTAGATGCTCTGATAGAACAAACCTATGAGTGGTACCAAGAAGGCAGAGAAGCAAAGACGATCAACTCACAGGACAGCTGAAAAACTAAGTGTGGCAGACCAAAGAAACAGCCCTTGATCTCCATCCCTTCCTTGTTCTTTGCAATGTGTGTTTGCAGTTCTTCCAATGAAAAGGTGGAGTCTAATTACCTTCTCCTTGAAGATGGGCTGATACTGTGATCAGTTTCAGTCAAAACAACAGGAGGGAAATGACACTGTACCAGTTTAGAGGCTGAGCCTGAAGAAACTTGCAAGCTTTCATTCAATCTCTTTGAAACCTGACCAGCTGCCATGTGAACACTGCCAGCTAGAACACAAGAGTCTACATTGAATAGAGGTGAGCTGTCAGAAATGAACTTCCCCGAGATGAGCCAGCCCCCAGGCAACCCAAGCACATGAGTGAGACCAACTAGACCAATATAAACACTCAGCTAAAGCTAACCCATATTGCTAATCTGCACAGTCATGGATTAAACAAACAGATGTTTTTAAAGTGATTATGGAACTGTGCTCAATCTTATGTGGTAGCCTGGATGGGAAGGGAGTTTGGGGGAGAATACATGCTCACACACATATGTTGTTAATGGGTTATACTCCAATACAAAATGAAAAGTTTAAGATAAAGTAAATTAGAAAAAAAAAATTTTAGGGTTGTTTCTTTCACAGTCAAGCTCAGTGACAACACCATATCTGTAGCTAACCTTAACCCTAACCCTAAGCCCTAACCCTAAGCATAATATCCTTAAGGAGCTATTAATATGTACAGTATCTACCTATAAACAATAAAACAGAAAGTAACACAACTGGAAAACAACATCGCAAACATCTTTTTTAAAAAGCAATGTAAAAAATAGGACTAGTATTATTACATTTGTTAGCAAATATCTAAGACAATGGTGACAACAGGCCACATGGACCAAGAGGGAGAATTTATTTTTCCTTAAAGACCACACAAGTAGTCATGGACCAAAATGAAAGTGTTAGTCACTCAGTCGTGTGTGTCTCTCTGTGTCCCCATGGACTGTAGCCCTCCAGGCTCCTCTGTCCATGGGATTCTCCAGGCAGGAATACTGGAGTGGGTTGCCATGCCCTGCCCCAGGGGATCTTTCCAACCCAGGGATCAAACCCAGGTCTCCTGCATTGTAGGCAGATTCTTTACCAGGTGAGCCACCAAGGAAGTCCTGCCATGGACCAAAACATTATCTCAATCAATCATTCCAGTTAGTATAATTCTTACACTTAAGAGGGTTCATCCAAGTGGCCCCTTTCCTAGTATTTACTGACACCAAGGCATCAAATTCTGCCTTATGCTTACTCTGCCCTCCTGTCCTGCTCAGTTGTGTAAAGTCAAGAGTCAAGAAAGTTTCTAACACAAAAGAAGCATCAAAGACATTAAAATAAATGCTAACCTTCCCCTCTGTCCTCATTAACTCTGTCCTGAGTTCTGTCATCTATCACCCTTGAAAATTCTCTGGTGGGTCTTCAAGATCTGTGTTCCCACCCTTCTGAAGGCTATTCTGAATCTCTTCTGTATGTAACACTCGCTCCATTGATTCGCAACCTGAAAGATCAAAATGAGGGAATGAAAATGGACCCAGTTATTCTAAATTAATTGCTGGTGGGGACAGAACACTTTCCATCACATTACAGATTCAGAGGAACTCGATTCCCAGTTGTATCTTCCGAGATTCACACTGCTTCATGCACTTGTCAATCTTCTTCACTCTTGAGATGACACAGTGGCAGTCTTTGGTAAGAATATTAAGGGATATTAATCAGAAATCAAGCCAATTTAATATGTCACTTGCTAAACTGTAACGATTTGGTAATAACTGCTAGCAAATTTTAATTTGTACATTATTAAAAGTATATCTGTTTCAGATACCACAGTTACATTGCTTAGAGCAGGAACTCTCTAATTAGACAACCTCTGTGGGAATACTAACCTTACCACTTATTAGCTCTGTGCCCTTGATAAAGTTCACTGAAACCTCTGTGTCTGAGTTTCCATACCTTAAAAGTGAGGCTAATAATATTTTTCCAACAGTTCATATGAGGATTAAAAGAGTCACCAAATTTCTCTGAATTTAATATGCTTGAGACACTGTTATTATATCAACAGGAAAAAAAATGAGAGTCAAACACACACTAATTTTGGAGAAGTTAAATGTGGGGAGGGAAAGAATTGATGAGATCTAATAATACTTGGCAACAAGGAGTTCATGATCTGAGCCACAGTCAGCTCCCAGTCTTGTTTTTGCTGACTGTATAGAGTTTCTCCATCTTTGTCTGCAAAGAATATAATCAATCTGATTTCTGTATTGACCATCTGGTGATGTCCACATGTAGAGTATTAAAAAGCAGAGACATTGCCAACAAAAGTCCATCTAGTCAAAGCTATATTTTTTCCAGTAGTCATGTATGGATGTGAGAGTTGGACTATAAAGACAGCTGAGTGCTGATGAATTGATGCTTTTGAACTGTGGTTTGGAGAAGACTCTTGAGAGTTCCTTGGACTGCAAGGAGATCCAACCAGTCCATCCTAAAGGAAATCAGTCCTGAATATTCATTGGAAGGACTGATGCTAAAGCTGAAACTCCAGTACTTTGGCCACCTGATGCAAAGAGCTGACTCATTGGAAAAGACCCTGATGCTGGGAAAGATTGAAGGCAGGAGGAGAGGGGGATGAGAGAGGATGAGATGGTTGGATGGCATCACCGACTCAATGGCCATGAGTTTGAGCAAGCTTTGGGAGTTGGTGATGGACAGGGAGGCCTGGCATGCTGCAGTCCATGGGGTTGCAAAGAGATGACAGACACGACTGAGCGACTGAACGGAATGGACACTGAACAACTATATGAGTTTTCTAGCCTTGGTTTCCTCATGAATAAAGAATAGGGAACAGTAAATGCCCAGGTTGTAGGTTCTGATCACAAGATGTGTCACATAGCAAACACTCAGTAAATATTAGGCTATGGTAATTCTGGAATTAATAACCTCTCCCTCCCACACTATCACCATGCCGTGTTGGAGTAAGTTCTTTTCTCGTCTATTGTAATTTGTATAAAAACTACTGGGAGCAATAATTATAATCTAATAAAGTTCTTACCACAGTGCCTGGCACACAGAGGTTGCTCAATAAATTGTAGCTCTCTTACAATGACAACAGAGTACTCTGAGGATTCATCTGAATATCTAAAGTTGCCTTTCCCCTCGTCCTGCTCTCTCTGAGAATGAACCTTACTGAGATGAGGATAAATTTTATGATAATTACTATAACATGCTTTTCACTTAAATGCAACATCATCAGTTCTATCCAGGACACTTGCCAGTGTTGTTCCTTCAATTAGCATTGTATATATTGAACCTGAACTCAGTAAGGATTGGGACGGGGGCAGTCGGGATAAAAGTGCTTCAGTAGAATTCTGGAGCAGGGGGAGGCACTCCATGGTACGCATCCTACTCATGTCTGGGGCTCTATGGCCTTATCCATTCCTCCCACTACAAAATGAATTAGATAATACCACTTTATTTGTTTCACAGATAAGGAAATTGGGACTCTTCCCTGGTGGTCCAATGGTAAAGATTTCACCTTCTAATACAGGGGGTGCAGGTTTGATCCCTGGTCAGGGAGCTAAGATCACACATGCCTCAGGACCAAGAAACCAAAACATAAAACAGAAGCAATATTGTAACAAACTCAAAGACTTGTAAAATGGTCTACATCAAAAAATCATAAAAACATTTTTAAAAAGGTGCAATGTATGAACCCCAAGGATGAAGCCATAAGCTCCATAGAAGGTGGAACTGTTGTCCCACGTTTCCTTTCCTTGCCTAATTGTTCACATTTAACTTGTTTGAACTTCAGGTTCTTCTATACCATTATGAGAGTGGAAAGGATCAGTGTGGGAATCATCTAGCCTGAAGATTCAGTGAGCCTCTGAAAAAATAGGGTATGACTAACTATCAAATATTTCATGCATCCCTCATTTCTGTTTGTCAAGCAACTTATAAAGAAGTGAAGGGAAAACTTCAGAAGCTAAGTTGAAGTCAAGAAGTGTGTCCTGTGAGGACAGGCGGGAAAGATTAAGGCTCTTGTGACTGAGGTTTATACAATCATGGACCATTATGATTTTCTAAATCCTGGTATATGGAGAGCAGATGGCCTATACATGTATGATGGGGTCATTTTTTGCACCGTGGAGAATGAAGTGTATGATGCTTCCTCCAGCATCATGCACAAACACAGAGTTAATCCTGCATATGCTAAACTCCCATCACGGGCCAGGCCATGCTGGGTGCACTGTATAAATCATTTTGTTAGTTCTCATAACCTGTAAAGAAGATTTGATGTTCATTTTATGGATGAGAAAATCAAGACTTATGAATAGTCAATATTATGCCTAAGCTTACACAACAAATCAATGGTAAAGTCTGGGTTTCAGCCCAGGTTTTGAATATTCAATTTGGTGCTAATACTGGCTTGAGGGGGTTGGATTAGAATTCTCTAGTGTGTTCCTATTAGTAGAGTTTGTCAGATTTTTTTTTTTTTTTGTAAATTTGGGCAAAGCTAGGTTAAAATGGGACAGGCTTTCTCATTGTGGAACGAATCAGAAGCTCTGTTAAATTTCAGAAGTGGGATATAGCATGTATCATTTCCCAAATGGAATTTGTTTTTCAAGACACATTTCTTTGACTATTGTTTATACTACAAGTTTGGGGAAACACTGGCAAGATATATTCCCAGATGAACTATGTATTATGGCTACACAGAGAAGTTATTTAGGAGCATTTATTTACAAAGAACTGTAAGGGACACACATCCTGAGTACTAATCTAAAAGATAATTAAATGAAAAAAAATACAACTTAGATGAAATATGGTAAATTTGACAGTATAAATAAAGCATTTAAAATAGTTATTAGGTGTAAGAAACTATTTAGAAATTGTCCCAACATTATTTTTTGATTGATGCCATATATGACTTAATAATATAAGGACACTGTATATTGGCTGGTGTTTTTGTTTATGTCCTAGTATGCTGTAACATATGTATACGCTCAGTCCCATCTGACTCCTTATGACCTCAAGGACTGCAGTTTTCCAAGATCCTCTATCCATGAGATTTTTCAGGCAGTTTCATATAAATACCTAACACAAGATGTCCTGAAGAATGTATATATTCTATCAGTGATTCACTGCTTTGTTTTTAACAGTTGTACACACTCACATTTGCAAACTCGCTGGCTCCACATCTTACTTTCACTTAAGCAATTTCATATTTATGTGGCTTTGCATTGAAGTTATAGCATGAGATACATCACTGCTAGCTTTATAAACAAAAGATCGATACCAGCTCAGCTGTCAGCCCCACTGTTCAATCTGTCCCTTATCTATCAGACTGCAGTTTACAGCGGCCGACTAAGTAATTACAATTCTTCATAGCTCTACAAACTTCCTCTGACATCAACATGATTATTTCCTGGGAAGCTGTAACTTTAAACATTTCTCTGAACTTCAAACTGCATGAATCAGCAACTTGCATTCAAGATTTGAAGTGTCAGCGAATCCTCCTTTAAAACTGGATATTTCCTGGAACAGTTGGCTTAAAAAAAGAAAGTCACGCGGTTCTCCAAAATCTTTGTGGATATTTTTTAAGCACCAGGCTGTCTATAATTACTTTAAAAGATTTCTAAAATCTCTAATGATACCAAGAAAAATAGCCAGAAAAATAAGAAGAGTTCTTCACTTCATGACAATTTAAATTATTAAGATTTGTCAAAGTAAGATGCTTTAATTACAAAGGGAAATTTCACCACATAAAGGGTTTTAATGACTGGCTTTAATGAAGAATACACCTGATGACTGTAAATGAAATGCAAGTTTCTGTGAAGGTTCTCCCTTATCTTTGGCTTCTCTTTTTACTTGGAATTAGTCAGCCTAATGATCTTCCCTAAAATAATAATCAGATAACATCACACAAATGAATGGGCTTAAAATCTTCTACCAAAAGGTGGTATACAGTTTTTGCATCTTTAGCAGACCAGCTAAGAACAGAACAATTCTCTCGATAAAAACAATACAAACTGTGGAAAAAATACTCATGATGTTGAATAGCAACCAAGGCAATGAACACTGAGATGTCAAGATCTTTGGACAAGGGAAATAAGGATGTGATCCTGATGCTGGGGATAGCTTTTTCCTTTGTGGCACTTGCCAGTTCAACTCAGTAGCCTGCAAGCTGATAATAGCACCAGGAGTTACCAACAGTATACCAAAGATACCGGATACTAGTAATGGGTATAAAGCAGTAGGTTGAGAGGCCGACGTTGAAAATTAAGTCATCTCGAGGTGCTCAAGAACAAAAAAACAGACTTTAAGGGCCACCAATAACAAGGAATCAGGTAAAAATCTCAGGCTATGGGTTAAGTGTCTGAAGGAGTTACAACAAAGAAGTGAGGGATAAACGGAAGCAAACTAACATGTACAAAGATTAGAATCCAATTCAATCAGCTCAACCCCAAACTGTGTTGAGATGTATATCCCCAGCCAAGCTGACTGCTGAAAGTAAAATCAAATCTTATGTAATATAAGATAATATCATCAGACCATGGAATTCTCTCTGTATTTTTTAAATTATTTATCTAGTTTTCGTTGCCCTGTGCAGCATGTGGGATCTTAATTCCCCAACAAGGGATGAAACCCACAACCCTTGCATTGGAAGCACAGTCTCAACCACTGAACCACCAGGGACATCCCACTCTGTAATTTTTTATACTCATTTGACACCAAGTTTTTAAAATTATGTCATTCAACTGATCAGGAGTCATGATTAAATGGCTAAAAAACAAGAGAAAACCAAAACATGGCTAAAAATGCAAACAATAAAACACAGTAAAATAAAATATTCACAAGAGATTCATATATTAGAGCTACTGTTGTTTTTGTTCAGGTGCCTGACTCTTTACGAACTCCTGAACTATAGCATACTGGGCTTCCCTGTCCTTCACTATGTCCCTGAGTTTGCTCAAACTCACGTCCATTGAGTCAGTGAGGACAGCCAAACATTTCATCCTCTGTCACCCTAAAGATTATACACTGGAAGTGAGAAATAGATTTGATAGACAGATCTGATAGACAGAGTGTTTGATGAACTGGCAGTTTGGACGGAGGTTTGTGACACTGTACAGTAGACAGGGATAAGACCATCCCCATGGAAAAGAAATGCATAAAAGCAAAGTGGCTGTCTGAGGAGGCCTTATAAATAGCTGTGAAAAGAAGAGAAGTACAAAGCAAAGGAGAAAAGGAAAGATATATCCATTTGAATGCAGAGTTCTAAAGAATAGCAACGAGATAAGAAAGCCTTCCTCAGTGATCAGTGCAAAGACATAGAGGGAAACAACAGAATGGGAAAGACTAGAGATCTCTTCAAGAAAATTAGAGATACCAAGGGAACATATCATGCAAAGATGGGCTCGATAAAGGACAGAGATGGTCTGGACCTAACAGAAGCACAAGTTATTAAGAAGAGGTGGCAAGATACACAGAACTGTACAAAATGATGTTTATAACCCAGATAACCATGATGGTGTGATCACTCACCTAGAGCCAGACACCGTGGAATGTGAAGTCAAGCAGGCCTTAGGAAGCATTACTATGAACAAAGCTAGTGGAGGTGATGGAATTCCAGTTGAGCTGTTTCAAATCCTGAAAGATGATGCTGTCAAAGTGCTGCACTCAATATGCCAGCAAATTTGGAAAACTCAGCAGTGGCCACAGGACTGGAAAAGGTCAGTTTTCATTCCAATCCCAAAGAAAGGCAATGCCAAAGAACGCTCAAACTACCTCACAATTGCACTCATCTCACACGCTAGTAAAGTAATGCTCTTAATTCTCCAAGCCAGGCTTCAGCAATACGTGAACCATGAACTTCCAGATGTTCAAGCTGTTTTAGAAAAGGCAGAGGAACCAGAGACCAAATTGGCAACATCCACTAGATCACTGAAAAAGCAAGAGAGTTCCAGAAAAACATCGATTTCTGCTTTACTGACTGTGCCAAAGCCTTTGACTGTGTGGATCACAAGAAACTGTGGAAAATTCTGAAAGAGATGGGAATACCAGACCACCTGAACTGCCTCCTGAGAAATGTGTATGTAGGTCAGGAAGCAACACTTACAATTGGACATGAAACAACAGACTGGTTCCAAATAGGAAGGGGAGTACATCAAGGCTGTATATTGTCACCATGCTTATTTAACATATGCAAAGTACATCATGAGAAATGCTGGGTTGGATGAAGCACAAGCTGGAATCAAGATTGCTGAGATAAATATCAATAACTTTAGATACACAGATGACATCACCCTTATGGCAGAAAGTGAAGAAGAATTAAAGAGCCTCTTGACGAAAGTGAAAGAGGACAGTGAAAAAGTTGGCTTAAAGCTCAACATTCAGAAAAGAAAGATCATGACATCCGGTCCCATTACTCCATGGCAAATAGATGGAGAAACAGTGGAAACAGTGGCTGACTTTTTTAGGGGTGGCTCCAAAATCACTGCAGATGGTGACTGCAGCCATGAAATTAAAAGATTCTTACTCCTTGGGAGAAAAGTTATGGTCAACTTAGCATACTAAAAAATAGAGGTGTTACTTTCCCAACAAAGGTCCATCTAGTCAAGGCTATGGTTTTTCCATTAGTCATGTATGGATGTGAGAGTTGGACTATAAAGAAAGCTGAAGAATCGATGAGCACCAAAGAACTGATTCTTTTGAACTGTGGTGTAAGAGAAGACTCTTGAGGGTCCCTTGGACAGCAAGAAGATCCAACCAATCAATTCTAAAGGAGATCAGTCCTGAATATTCATTGGAAGGACTGATGTTGAAGCTGAAACTCCAATACTTTGGCCACCTGATACGAAGAGCTGATTCATTTGAAAGGACCCTGATGCTGGGAAAGATTGAAGGCAGGAGGAGAAGGGAATGACAGAAGATGAGATGGTTGGATGGCATCACTGACTCTATGGACATGAGCTTGAGTAATCTGTGGGAGTTG
>SJYQ01000441.1:881117-911496 GCA_006410935.1 Redunca redunca
ATTACTTTGCCGACTAAGGTCCGTCTAGTCAAGGCTATGGTTTTTCCATTGGTCGTGTATGGATGTGAGAGTTGGACTATGAAAAAGACTGAGTGCCAAAGAATTGATGATTTTGAACTGTGGTGTTGAAGAAGACTCCTGAGAGTCCCTTGGACTGCAAGGAGATCCAACCAGTCCATTCTGAAGGAGATCAGCCCTGGGATTTCTTTGGAAGGAATGATGCTAAAGCTGAAGCTCCAGTACTTTGGCCACCTCATGCGAAGAGGTGACTCATCGGAAAAGACTCTGATGCTGGGAGGGATTGGGGGCAGGAGGAGAAGGGGAAGACAGAGATTGAAATGGCTGGAAGGCATCACAGACTCGATGGATGTGAGTCTGAGTGAACTCCGGGAGATGGTGATGAACAGGGAGGCGTGGCATGCTGCAATTCATGGGGTCGCAAAGAGTCGGACACGACTGAGCGACTTGAACTGAACTGATACATAAGGATTGGAGAAGGCAATGTCAACCCACTCCAGTATTCTTGCCTGGAGAATCTCAGGGATGTGAGTCTGGTGGGCTTGCCATCTATGGGGTTGCACAGAGTCAGACACGAGTGATGTGACTTAGCAGCAGCAGCATACATAAGGATGTGGAAAGGTTGACAATAAAAGTATGAAAATGATATTTTACCCTAAACAACCGATATGGACTGTACTGTGCCCACAAAATTCATATACTAAAACCCCAACCCCTAATGTGACTATACGTGGAGATATAGCTTTTAAGTGGTAACGGATGTTAAATGAAGTGATAAGGTTAGGATACTAATCTCACTGTATTGGTGGTTTTTGAAGAAGAGGCATCTACCAAAGAAAAGCCATGTGAAGATGTAGTGATAAAGCAGTTATCTACAAGAAAAGGAGAGTTTTCATCAAATACAACCATACTGGTGCCTTGATCTTAGACTTCCAGTCTTCAGGATTGTAATAAAATAAAACTGTTTTGTCTAAGCTTCCCAGCTGGTGGTATTTTATTATGGTGCAGACTAAGAAACAAATGTTAAAATGATAATTACATTCTGTTTATGTAAGATGACAATTCCTATTCTTAGGAAATACACATTGAAGTATAAGGTTAAAAAATTCATTCAGGTTTTTATGTACAGTGTTATATAAAAACCAGAATGAATATTTTGGCCAACCCAATATTTAGGGGTAAATACTNAATTTGACTAGAAAAAATATTATCCATGTAAAGAGAAAGACAGGGAACATATAGGAAAATATACTTATAAGGCATAATTGATAAAAAAAAATGTATATCCAGAATATGTAGAAAAATTTTATGAATAATAAAAAAATATCAAGTCCAATAAAATAATGGGCAGGAGGCTTGAAAAGGTATTTCATAAAAGTTCAGATATTCAAATGGTAAATAAATATGTAAACAGAGTCTCCATTTTATTCACTACATATTGCTAGTCTTACCTGTTCACTGACATATCCATGGTGGCTCATCTTAGTCCATGTACAAATCTTTAAATAATTTAAATATCATGCATTGAATTAAGTCAACTAAGTCTTAAAGCATCTGAGGAGGATTTAGCCAGATTTAAAAGTGAAGTAAACAGGGCATTCCAGGCCAGGGAGGAGGTAAGCAGAGATTTGGAGCTCAGACATGGAATGAGTATAGAGAATCATAAACAAAGCACTGACTTAGGCTTTGGTGCAAAAGATGACGCTGTTGATTCAATCAAGGCAAAATGATGGAAGTCCTTACTCTGAAACTATTGCCTATGATTCTTATTAATTTCTCACTTTCATAAAGTACCATTTTTAAGGTCAAGCTGTTTTCTATAAGATTCTGGGTCTAGCAGGCATATCAATCAGTACAATAACACAGAAGTCCACTGTGCATAAATCAATAGAGTATACATATTCTTGAAACATAAAAGGTAGTTGCTCAGCAAATGTGGTATTAAGATGCAGAAATGTCTCATCTCTTAGGACCCCTCTCTAAGGCTGCTATGAAAAATCACTCACATGGGAATATTTAAAAGACATAACATAGTAGGTGTAGATATAATAAGCCCCTGAGTATTAAATGAATGATAAAATGACCAACATAAATATTTATCTCAATTCTCCATAGAGGATTGGTGAATCATTTATATTTTCCAGTGGATCTTCCTAGTTTTGCCCCTTAAGACAACAGAAACAATCTTTGGGAAAAATACCACTGCACATGAAAGCATTAAAAATTATTTGTCACAGCAATCTTAATTATGCAATGTGACTTCAAATATTTCTGATAGAAACTAAAAGACAGCAAAATGTTCTGGACTGTCCAGGCTGACACTGCCCCTGAAAGTGTCTTCTGGTGCCCACTTCTGGGAAGTGTAGACACCCCTCACCTTATCCCATTCACCTCTGGAAGTGACCATGAATGTTCTCACTTTAGCACTTCTGGAACATCATCCTTTCTTCTGCATCTTATGCTTTCTTTATACACTGTTAGTGAAAGTGAAGTCGCTCAGTCGTGTCCGACTCTTTGCGACCCATGGACTGTAGTCTACCAAGCTCCTTCGTCCTTGGGATTCTCCAGGCAAGAATACTGGAGTGGGTTCCCATTTCCTTATACTGTTACGGTTTACTTATTCAGGCTCCAACAAATGAGCCTGTTTACTGCATAACTTCTGTCTTCCCTTCAACATGGTTTTTCTACACAATGGTCTGAGGATGCCTTAGTCAAATAATTCATAATGCTGTCAAAAACAATAGCAGGTAATATGGACAGCTTTATATATACTACACGCTGTGCTCAGTGCTTTAAATATATAGAGCTTCATTTAAGCCTCATCATCATCCTATAAGGTTGTTTTTGTTTAGTCGCTAAGTCGTATCCGACTCTTTGCAACCCCATCGACTGCAGCGCGGGCTCTTCTAAAGCCTATTAGCAGCCTAGGCATCCCCCTAGCACATGGATGTTCAAGGATAAGATTTTGGTTTTTCAATCAGTTTGTGTTCTTATCTATGACAAAATAATGCCTGTTGATTCTTTTAAGAGAGCCCTTGAGTAAATGTCTTTAGGGACTTGCTTAAATAGATTAAAACTACAAATGTCTAACAGTGTTATAGGACATGAATTGGCACAACAGAACTATCTATTAATAGTAGCTGGGGATGTACTTGGCGATTATTGTCCACCATTTATCTAAGTTCTTCACAAATGAGACTTTTTTGTCATTCTTTAATCTTATAAATTTCCTAGAGTATAAGAAGGACATTTGTAAATTAGAGATTTTTTTTTTCCCTGTTAAGTACATCTTTTCTGATCCCTTGCAATCCCTTCTGACCAAGCATTTTGCTTGTACATTTAAGGCTTCCACCGGTAAGCCCGGTTTTGCCTTTCTATGTTCTCTGAGCTTGGATCCTATCTCCAGTCATACCAGAAGACTTAAGAAGGCTATGATCTGTGCTCCTATCAAAACTACTCCATTTATTTGGTTTTACTTAGCTTGCAAATACTTTTTTCACATGCAGATAGTTCTTGAAAATCCTAGGACACACTTCACTTGATAATATCACCACTCCCTCTGAGCAAAATTATTTCTACTATTAATTTACTTTGTGAAATATATTTTGAGAAAGAGAAAAAGAAGTTAGATCCCAGTGCTTTCTAAATTAAAAAAGTAAGAGAAGGGAACTGATAACAAGCTTGTGCTGTCCATCCTGCAGGTACTTGTTAAAGATCCTTGCATGTATGCTCTCACTTAATCCTCACTACACCCCCTCTTAGGCTCCCCTGGTGGCTCAGAGGGTAAAGCTTCTGTCTGCAATGCAGAGACCTGGGTTCGATCCCTAGGTTCAGAAGATCCCCTGGAGAAGGAAATGGCAGCCCACTCCAGACTCTTGCCTGGAAAATCCCATGGCAGAGGAGACTGGTAGGCTACAGTTCATGGGGTAGCAAAGAGTTGGACACAACTGAGGGACTTCACTTTCATACCCCTCTTAACAGGAGCTTGTAACATATTTATTCACTATGGATTTTGTTTTCTTATTCAAGTCTTTACATTGACTTCAAAATGCACCTTCTTATATGTATCCCATTGTTCTAGATATTTGAGAACAATTTGGATTCTAATATTTTTCTACTTTTGAGCCGGGGGCCAAAATATGTGTCATAATTCTCTATCTCAGGGCTGTGTGTGTGTATGCGCATGTACACATTATTTTTCCTTTAGCCTAAAAATGTCCTATTTGTTTTTGAAACAAAGATAAAGGTCAATCTGCTCTTACTGACATACTAAGTATTTTTTGGCCTCTAAGTGTATTCTCTTGCTTTTATATAGTCATCCCATGGTAAACTTGGAACACAAAGCAAAGGGAAGGTAGGAGAGAGTTTTGAACATTTTAAATGCATTCGAAGTAAGATTCACTGGGACTTCACAGGGGACGCATTCCTCAGAACATCTGACAGTTGAAGAATGTTTTCATATTCTGTTTCTGAAAACATAAGCTGTTTCTGGTTTCCATTTGGGGTCATTATAACTGATACCGAAAGGAATAACTGTCAAAAAAATCTATCTGTCCATTTCAAACTCATATTCTAACTCAAGATTTGTTGGTCTGTATGGAATCAGAACATCAGTGCTGTCAAATACATGACATGCAGCTAACCTTACAGAAAACTGTTACTTTCTAACCAAGGCATTCTTAGCCCTCCATTCATTGATAGCCTTCGAAAAATATGAGTTTTGATTATAAGAATGTGCAAATGTGCCTTTAGGGGGAACTAGCTAGTGTCTAGGAATTTCACATGATTCTAAAAGGATGTGTGATACAAAAGAGATTATAAATCACTATTCTGTTTCTTTTCCCCAGCTTCGCTGAAATATAATTGACATTTAACACTGTGTATTAATCAGGATTGCCAGGAGAAATATCAATAACCTCAGATATGCAGATGACACCACCTTTATGGCAGAAAGGAAAGAACTAAAAAGCCTCTTGATGAAAGTGAAAGTGGAGAGTGAAAAAGTTGGCTTAAAGCTCAACATTCAGAAAACGAAGATCATGGCATCCAGTCCCATCACCTCATGGCAAATAGATGAGGAAATAGTGGAAACAGTGACAGACATTATTTTCTGGGCTCTAAAATCACTGCAGATGGTGATTGCAGCCATAAAATTAAAAGACGCTTACTCTTTGGAAGGAAAGTTATGACCAACCTAGACAGCATATTAAAATGCAGAGATGTTACTTTGCCAACAAAGGTCCGTCTAGTTAAGGTTATGGTTTTTCCAGTAGTCATGTATGGATGTGAGAGTTGGACTATAAAGAAAGCTGAGCACCAAAGAATTGATGCTTTTGAACTGTGGTGTTGGAGAAGACTCTTGAGAGTCCCTTGGACTGCAAGGAGATCCAACCAGTCCATCCTAAAGGAGATCAGTCCTGAGTGTTCAATTGGAAGGACTGATATTGAAGCTGAAACTCTAATACTTTGGTCACCTGATGCGAAGAGCTGACTCATTTGAAAAGACCTTGATGCTGGGAAAGATTGAAGGTGGGAAGAGAAGGGGACGACAGAGGATGAGATGGTTGGATGGCATCACCGACTCAATGAACATGAGTTTGGGTAAGTTAGTGATGGACAGGGAGGCCTGGCATGCTGCAGTCCATGGGGTCGCAAAGAGTCAGACACAACTGAGCGACTGAACTGAACTGAGTTAAACACTGTGTAAGTTTAAGGTGTACAGTGTCAATTTGATATATATATCAAATGATTGCCAATATAGCCTTAGCTAAAGCCTTCATCATGTCCTACAGTTATCAATCCTATGTTGTGATAAGAATATTTAAGACCTGCTCACTTAAGAACTTTCAAGCATATATTGCAGAATTATTAGCTATAATCATTATGCTGTACATTAGATCCCAGACCTTATTCGTCTTACAGCTGAAAGCTGGCATCCTTTATCCAACATCTTCCCATTTCCCCTAGCCCAGTCCCTGGAAACCAGAGCTCAACTGTCTCTAAAGCACTATCCTTAAAGGAAAAGGAAGATTACGAATCTCAAAATGCCACTGTCAATTACTTTTTCTTCCACTTTTTACAATGTATCAGTATATGCACAGGAGAGAAATGACCCCTGCCTACTAATTCCTGTTAACCCAGATGATGTACTAAGTTACTGGAAAACTCTAGATAACTGATACCTGGTCATATGTACTGTTTTCAAACAAAACAGGATACTGTAATAACAGGATATTTATCACAGGGGTAGAGGAGTAACATATCCGAGTATCTACTCTATGAAGGACTAGTTGTAGGCAAAGTACCAATTATCACTTAATTTTACTCATCCAACAACCATGTGAGATTTGCTCTATTTTTGATTTACCAGTAATAAAACTGAGACTACAGAGGTCAAAATCCTCATCTAAGAAAATGATCTAGTGAGTTGTTGAAATGATACTCAAATTGAAATCTGCTGCTGAATAAGTGGAAACTTTGATTGCATCTGAATGCTAACTGGTCCACTTTTAAAGGCGACATGGGGGAGGAGGGGAACAGCCTGTTTTTCAGGGGTAATTATTTATGTTGATTGACAGACCCAGCACCAATAAGTAGCTACTTGAAGAACATAAGGAAGGGCCTTTATTTCAAATAATAACCTCTCTCTAAAGTAACAATTTGAGAGAAATGAAAAGTAAAATATTTACATCACATATTTATATCACAAATATATAGCCAGCGATTAAAATACCTAAAAAGAATGACAATTTATATAGATTTAACTACCAGATCTGAAAGAATGATAAAAGTGGAGATAGCACAAATAAGCTAAAACGTCAAGGCTATATATTGTCACCCTGTTTATTTAACTTATACGCAGAGTACATCATGAGAAACACTGGTCTGGAGGAAGCACAAGCTGGAATCAAGATTTCCAGGAGAAGTATCAATAACCTCAGATATGCAGAGGAGCCTGGTAGGAGGCCATCTATGGGATCGCACAGAGTCAGACACGACTGAAGCGACTTAGCAGCAGCAGCATGCAGATGACACCACCCTTATGGCAGAAAGTGAAGAGGAAAAAGCCTCTTGATGAAAGGGAAAGAGGAGAGTGAAAAAGTTGGCTTAAAGCTCAACATTCAGAAAACGAAGATCATGGCATCCGGTCCCATCACTTCATGGGAAATAGATGGGGAAATAGTGGAAAGTGTCAGACTTTATTTTTGGGGGCTTCAAAATCACTGCAGACAGTGACTACAGCCATGAAATTGAAAGACACTTACTCCTTGGAAGAAAAGTTATGACCAAACTATATAGCATATTGAAAAGCAGAAACATTACTTTGCCAACAAAGGTCCGTCTAGTCAAGGCTATGGTTTTTCCAGTGGTCATGTATGGATGTGAGAGTTGGACTGTGAAGAAGGCTGAGCGCCGAAGAATTGATGCTTCTGAACTATGGTGTTGGAGAAGACTCTTGAGAGTCCCTTGGACTGCAAGGAGATCCAACCAGTCCTTTCTGAAGGAGATCAGCCCTGGGATTTCTTTGGAAGGAATGATGCTAAAGCTGAAACTCCAGTACTTTGGCCACCTCATGCGAAGATTTGACTCATTGGAAAAGACTCTGATGCTGGGAGGGATTGGGGGCAGGAGGAGAGGGCACGACCGAGGATGAGATGGCTGGATGGCATCACCGACTCAACAGACGTGAGTCTGAGTGAACTCTGGGAGATGGTGATGGACAGGGAGGCCTGGTGGGCTGCGACTCATGGGGTCGCAAAGAGTCGGACACAACTGAGAGAATGAACTGACTGACTGACTGAGGCAGTTAAGATATGAAGTAGTAGAAATTCCATAAACTGCCTGAAAAAAATTAATGAATGGAAGAAAAATCTGTATTAGGAACCATCAAAGTAGTATTGTTAGGAATGCAGCAGGAATTCTAAGAAACAATTCTTACTCTATATAGCTAATTTGAAAGTACAATATGGACATGTGCCTAGAAAAATCTAATTTAATAAATCTGAATCAGGAAGGAAAGGATGACCTCAACTTCTATATCTGTCACAGAAATTGAACACATATTTAAACATTCTCGCCAAAAGAAAACAAACAGGCCCAAATATATTCAGAGGCAAATTTTAATGAAAGTCTGACTGATAATTTCCATGTATATAAATGTTTTTTTCAGAGAAGAGAAAGAGGGAACATTATCAATTGTTGTTGTTAGTATGGTCTTATATTAAAACACTTTACTGAGGTATGACTGACATGGAAAAGCAATACATATTTAATACATACAACTTAATGAGTTTTGAGATAAATAGACACATGTGAAACCAGCACCCATGCTTTCAACATATCCATCACCAACAAAAAGTTTACTCCCACCCTCTTTTATAATTATTATTTTGTGATAAGAACACTTAATGTAAAGTCTTCCCCTTTAGCTATTTCTGAAATACACAATGCAGTATTCTTAAGAAGAGGCTCTACTGCTCTGTGTACAGCAGACAGTACAGTAAGTAGAGAAAGTAGATCTCTGTGATCTATTCATCTTGCACAACTGAAACTCTGAAGCCTGTAACCAACACCTCCTCATTTTTCCATTCCTCCAGGTTCTGGCAACCATAACTCTATTCTCTGCTTCTTTGAGTTTTGACTATTTTCAGTTCAGTTCAGTTGCCCAGTCTTGTCCGACTCTGTGACCCCATGGTCACCAGACTTCCCTGTCTATTTTATATTCCTCATATAAACAGGGTCATGTAGTATTTGTCCTTCCATGCCTGGCTATTCCATTTAGCATAATGCCCTCCATGTTCCTCCATGTCATCTCAAGTGGCAGGATTTCCTTCTGTTTCAGGGCCAAATAATATGTATACACCACCTTCTCTTTATTCATTTATCCAAGGATGGACATTTAGGCTGCTTCTTTTTTGCAATGAACATGAGAGTTCTCTTCAGAATCCTGATTTAATTCCTTAAGAAATATATGCAGAAGTATAATTTCTGTGTCCCTGGTAGTTCTGTTTTTACTTTTCAAGGAAATTTCATGTTTTCCTACTCCCCAGACTAATTTGCATCCCTACTAACAATGTTCAAAGGTTACTATTTTCTCCCATGTCCTAACCAATAATGACAACCTTTCTCTGTCTTTATTTAATAACAGCCATCCTAACAGATATGAGATGATACCTCATTATGGTTTTCATTGGCAATCAGTCATGGAAGAAGAGACATTATAACCAATGCCATGGAAATAATAGAGATCACAAGGGACTGTTTGAATTATTATACACCAGCAAATTGGATTGCCTAGAAGAAATGGATAAATTTAGAGAAACAAACAAACAACCTACCAAGACTGAATCAAGAAGTAGAAGGCCTGAAAAAAGACCAGTAAAAAATAAGGTTGAATTGGTAAAAAGAAAGAAAAAGAAAAAAATACCCTCCCCAAAAAGAAAAGCCAAGGACCAGATGGCTTCACAGGTAAATTCTGCCAAACATTTAAGAATTAATACAAATCTTTCTTAAAGTTTCTTTCTGAAAACAAGAAGAGGGAACACTTCCAAACTCAATTTATGAGCTCAGCACCACCCTCATGTCAAAGTCAGATAAAAACATCACAAGAAAATTGCAGGCCTATACCCTGGATGAAGAAGGAAATGGCAACCCACTCCAGTGTTCTTTCCTGGAGAATCCCAGGGACGGGGGAACCTGGCGGGCTGCCGCCTATGGGGTCGCAGAGAGTCAGACATGACTGAAGTGACTTAGTAGACTTGACAGCACCCTTGATGAATATAGAGGTAAAAATCCTTAACAAAATATCAAGCGAAATTCAGTAGTAGATTAAAAGAATGATACATCATGACCAAGGATAATCTTGATTATAAAGCCAGTCCTGAATAACAAGATGAAGGAAGATATTACAGGCCAATCGCATTCATGAACATGTTGCAGATTTTTTTTTTTTAATTTGTAGAAATGAAGCCAACGGTGCCAATGAAGTGTAATATGACTCAGTGGGGCTTAGCAAAGGAATGCAAAGTGAGTCTAAACTTAAAATATCTTTTAAGGAAATTTAACCTATTAACAAAAATGAAGAAGAGTCACACAATTATCCCAAGAGAAGAAAGAAAGCATTTAGTGAAACAACATCTACTCATGATTAAAAGGGAAAACAAAATGAAAATCCTCTCATTAAGGTAAAAACGGAAAGGAATTTCTTAATCTGCTGAAAGTTAACATTAAAGACAAACCTATAGCAAACTTACATTTGTTTCATTCTATTAAATGTGATGTATCATTTATTATAAGATGCACCACAAAGAAAAAAAATGTTACCAATTAAATTATGGTAATCACTGATTTTTAGGTTTATGACACTAAGAATAGTGTAAATGTGAAAAATCACATACTTGGGAATTCAAACTATGGTTAAATGTGAAATATTCAAAGCAGACTCTTAAAAATTAGAACTATGGTAAGTATACCTAATACTACTACTTCTATTCTCATCCCAGTAAAGGTCTCAGTATTGGGTTGAAGCAATCCAGTGGTTAGGACTACATGCTTTCACTGCTGAAGGCAGAGGTTCAATACTCAGTTGGGGAATTATGCCACAAGCCATGCAGCACAGCAAATAATAACAATAATTCATTCATTCATTTAAAAAAATTTCATTTCCACCTGGGACCTCAGAATATGACCCCATTTGGAAACAGAGTCTTTGTATGTATAATTAGCTATGGATTCTGATCAGAAATCATTCTGGATTTAGAATGTTCCCTAATTCCAAGAACTGAACAGAGAGGAGAAACCAAGGGAAGGCAGAAGCATAGCTTAGAGATATTCTGCCACCAAAGCATGTTAACACCATCAGATGTTGGCAAACCAAGGGATCATTCTTCTCTAGAGTTTTCAGAGAGATCAACACTCTACACATACTTATGCACTTCTAGCTTCCAAATTTGTGATGTTTTAAGCCACTCAGACTGTGCTATTTGTTATGGCCCATGCAGGGAACTAATGCAATCCTTTAATACAATTGCAATAAGACAAGAAAATAGATAATCAAGAGAGAGATCATTATCAATCACAAAGCATGACTGTATGGAAAACAGAAAAGTATGGGGAAATTATTTTATTTAGTGAGTTTGGTAGCATTGCTGGAGATAAAATTAATATACCAAAATCAATTATATTGGGATGCCAAAATGTTTGTTTAGGTTTTTCTGTAACAGCTTATGGAAACACCCCAACAAACTTTTTGGCCATGCCAATGTATTTATAAAAAAGCCACAAAATATTAGAAGGTATATTTTCTAACATCTTTTAAAATGATACCATTTGTAATACCAATAAAGTTATAAACCACTTAGTAATATAAAATATATATAAGAAAATATTTTAAGAAAATTATAAATCTTTACTCAAAACTTAAATAACTAGTTAAGTAAACCATGCCTATATCAGAAGACACATTACTGAAAAAATCAAAACTATTCCTCATAAGTGATAAGTGAATTAAATTATAGTGAAAATTTTATTACTATTCTTTGTAAAACTTGACCTACTGATTCTACGATTTACATGGATGAGCAAAGGTCCAAAAACAGCCATGTTATTTCTGAAAAAGAATGTTGGTTCAGAAGATAAGAGGCTCATTTTAGCTTCTATTAAGACTTATTATAAAACCATAGTAATTTAGACAGTGTAGAATCAGCACGGGGATAGACTAATAGACCAGCAGAACAGAATTAGGGAACCCAGAAATAGATTCATGCATGTAAACAAATAATGTGCAAAATTGAGTGCAAGCATTTAAAAAGAATTATAGCAATCTAGAACTGCTACAACATCCAAATTCATGATTTCATAAGTATAGGTCCATAATAGATTGGATATTAACATAAACAGAAAACTGGTCCCTCACTATTTCTTGAGTATTGGCTTAAACAAAAAAATTAAAAGTATACTATAATCCTGCATTATTGGGCAAAAAGACATCTCCTAGATCCACCAAAATAGAATGTTGCAAATCAAAATGAGCAAAGCTGGACAAAAACCAGACCAGTTTCAAATAACTGGGTCAGTGTAGACAAAGATTCAGAGGTCCTAGTGGATTGCAAGGAAACCTAAACTCAATGTTTACTGACCAGACTTGGATCTGTGCCCTGACAATTTACCCGTGATCCCGTGATATGAAATACCAACATGGAGTCATGGATGCTCTGAGCTCCACTGTGGGAAAACGAGTTACCATGCTGCAACAATCCCTTGGACACACAAACCATCTGTTTGCACAGCTACAGAGAAATCAAGGCCTATTCATAGATTCCTAAAGTCTTAAAGCTGGAGGGCATCCCAGAAGCCAGAAAGATTTATCTTAAAAAAAAAAAAAAACAGGAGAGAGACAAACACTGTGTGGTTGGAAAACTAACCCCAAGATGCCCAATGGCCTGGTGACATTAGGGTATCAGTTTTCTAAGACATTAATAGGCTTCCGCTTGCAGCCTGAAGAAAGTCTCACAAAGTAGGCAGCCCCATTTGCCCCACAGGAAACAAAATTTTCAGTTGTCATAAAAGACACAGAATCATACTTAGCAGAACCATCAAATCTTAGGGGACTGTCCCAGCAACTGGGGAAAAAAATACCACCAACCCTCATCCACGTGGAGTTCCTATCATCAAGTTCAGTGTAAATACTGAGTGAAGAAGTATTTGAGGTGATGAACGAGGATGGTTAAGTCTACTTTAGGTCCATCCAACTAAGTCAACTTGTCTTATAAAATTCAACAACATGAGTTGAAAAGATATGTGCCCACATGGACTCAGATTATTTCTTTGATCAATTATGGGCCCTTCCTTATCTCTTTCCTGTGTTTGCAGTTAGAAGATTGACCAAGGAAACCATGAAACCAAGTCTAGCAAAGCCACATTTCTGATAGAAGGCATTCTCTAAAGCATAAACTATCAACATTAATAGCAAAAGTATTTAACCTACTCCAGTGTTCTTGGGCTTTCCTTGGGGCTCAGCTGCTAAAGAACCCACCTGCAATGAGGCAGACCTGGGTTTGAACCCTGGGTTGGGAAGATCCCCTGGAGAAGGGAAAAGGCTACCCACTCCCATATTCTTACCTGGAGAATTCCATGGACTGTATAGTCCATGGGGTAGCAAAGAGTCGGACACAACTAAGCAACTTTCACTTTTCAACTGGTATGACATCTTTAAAATCTATTTTACATATTTTTAAAATCCATTTGATCTTCACATATATACTATGAAAGATTATCATTTACGTTTTACAGGTGAGAAAACTGATGTTAATAACTACTTATCTAGGATTTGAGCTTAGAAATCTCACACCAAATTGAGAGTACTTGCTACTATGACATATACTCTAATATTAGAAAATCTCAGAAGCAATTCATCAGAATAAAACTTATAAACCATAATGATTTAGTTATTGTGATGGAGGGACTGGAGTCAGAAAAACAGGTTTATAATACAGAATATGCTTATATAAGTAAGAGTATTTCTGAAACTCTGGGATATGCTTAGTCTCTCACATTTGTGGTTGGTTCAAACATATTGTAAGAAAAAAGGAGCACAAATTCTTACTATTAATTTACTACAGTCCTAGAAGATACAGTTAGTAGGTAGAAACCAAAGAGTAATGCTGATGTGGGCATTAGAATTTATGTGAGACTAAGAAAAATCTCTTGGAGTGAGTAGACAATAGAAAAAGGAATTTCCTTTTTTTTTTTTTGCCTTTTTTCCACACCCTTTACCATGTGACTGGACTTTCAACTCACAAGAGAGGGAATGAATTCCCCTACCCCTTGACTTTCAACTTGGCTTCATGACTTGCTTCAGCCAAGAGATATCAGAAGATGAGATTTAAGCAGAGATTTGCTGTGTAACAGCAGAAACACAGGAGGACTCAAGACGATCTTTCAACAGGTAGCAAATGACCCTTCAGATTGATTAAAACAAAACCACACACCTTATTCAAAACAAACAAAAAGAATAATCCAAATATTTTAGAAAGGGATCATTCTCTAGAACTGCATGCTGTTTGGAAACTAATTTTCCCAACAGACTCCATGGGTCCTGAAAATTAATTAGAACCTTAAAATTAGCTACAGAAATGTAGTTTGAAGGCAAATTAAAAAAAAAAAAAGAATGAAAATAACATACCAACCTTCCAAACCTTTCTGCAAACAAGTTTTTGCATCTTGGAAATTACACTTGCTTTCAAGATTTGGACTGTTTAAATATGTAAACCTCATCTCTGCTCACTTGCTTGCTCCCTGAGCAAGCCTAAAACCAAATAAATTGCTCTGAATGTTTACCACCACCAATGATAAAAAAGTATGTGTGTATAGAATCATTCAGTTTAATTGGTATATGATACACACTGTATGATAGTGAGAGATGATTAAAGTCTTTCTATTTCCTGTGTATCACAAACATTGCTTTGATGAGCAGCCTTGTACAAGGAATGTACAATAGTTTATGTATGCACACAAATAAAAAAAAATCATGGAGCAATTCTGAGCCCAACCCACAGTAAGAAGCCAACCATCAGAACCTGCCCCATTGAATCCAGCCTAGATCAGACAGTTAAAGTCACCTGAGCCTAGGGATGATATGTTATACAGCATTACTGTGGTAAGAGCTATCTGATATAAGCAATGCGAGAAGGCAAGACATCATACTCCAACCAGCTTAGGCAAAAGTTTAAACACACAGGCTCAGACATTGCTGTCAGAAACGTAAAATGGGTACAGACACTCTGGAAAAGAGCTTAGAAATTTTCTTAAGAGATTAAATATGCAACTACTATATAATCTAGAAATTGAACTCCTTGCATTTATCTAGAGAAATGAAAACTTTTGTTTACACAAAAATCCATACACAAATTAATCTAGCTGCTTTACACACAATAGCCCCAAAGTGGAAAGAACCTGGATGTCCTTCAGTGGGTGGCTGGTTAAACCACAGTACATCAACACAAGGGAATACTGTTTATCAATAAAAAGGAATAAGCTACAGATATACACAACAAATCAGACAATAAAGAGTCTGCCTGTAATGCAGGAGACCCAGGTTTGATCCCTGGGTTGTAAAGACCCCTGGCGAAGGAAATGATAACCCACTCCTATTCTTGCCTAGAAAACCCCATGGATGGAGGAGCCTGGAAGGCTACATGCCATGGAGTCGCAAAGAGTCAGACAAAACTGAGCAACTTCACTTTCACTTTGCATTGCCCTGGGCTCCATAGATTTAGAACCCCAGTCTGTACAGACGGACCTCAAAACTCTGAACACTTCCCATGTCCTTCTCATCTAAGTTCAGGATGGCTTAAGGGCATGGCATTAAGGGGCACTGAGGTATGACTAGGGAGGAGGTCATGATATTTACCAGACCCATCTTGAAAAATTCATTCACTTGTGAATATTAAGCAACTTTATCATCCAATCAATAGTTTTCTTTTTTTTTTCAAAGTGAAGTGAATTTTTATTTATTTATTTATTTTTAATTTTTATTTTAACTTTAGTTTACTTTACAATACTGTATTGGTTTTGCCAAACATTGACATGAATTCACCATGAGTGTACATGCGTTCCCAAACATGAATCCCCTCCCACCTCCCACCCCATACCATCTCTCTGNACAGAGTGACACAGGACACAGCATTATACATTTCTGTTTCTACAAATATCTTAAGTAGTATCATCCATAGCAATGTTCAAATTTCTACAAGCTAGGCTTCAACAATACATGAAACTAGAACTTCCAGATGTACAAAGTGGATTTTAGAAAAGCCATTGGAACCAGAGATCAAACTGTCAACATCCACTGGATCACAGAAAAACCAAGAGAATTCCAGAAAAACATCTACCTCTGCGTCTTTGACTATGTATGATAAAGCCTTTGACTACATGAACCATAGGAAACTGGAAAATTCTTAAAGAGATGAGAATACCAGACCACCATACCTACCTCCTGAGAAACCTATATGCAGGTCAAGAAGCAGTAGTTTAAACCAGATATGGAACAACAGACTGGTTCCAAATTGGAAAAAGGGTACATCAAGGCTATATATTGTCACCCTGCTTATTTAATTTATATGCAGAGCACATCATGCAAGACAGCAGGCTGAATTAATCATAAGCTGGAATCAATATTACCAGGAGAAATATCAGCAATCTCAGATATGAAGATGATACCATCCTAATGGCAGAAAGAGAAGAAGAACAAAAGAGCCTCTTGACGAAGATGAAAGAGGAAAGTAAAAAATCTGGCTTAAAACTCAACGTTCAAAAAACTAAGATTCTGGCATCTGTCCCATCATTCATGGCAAACAGATGGGAAAAATTGGAAACAGTGGCATATTTTATTTTCTTGGGCTCCAAAATCACTGAGGATGGTGACTGCAGCCATGAAATTAAAAGACACTTGCTCCTTGGAAGAAAGGCTATACCAAACCTAGACAGCATATTAAAAAGCAGAGACATTACTTTGCCAACAAAGATCCATATAGTCAAAGCTGTGGTTTTTCCAGTAGTCATGTATGGATCTGAGAGTTGGACCATAAAGAAGGCTGAACACCAAAGAATTGATGCTTTCAAACTGTGGTGTTGGAGAAGACTCTTGAGAGTCCCTTGGACAGAAAGGAGATCCAACCAGTCCATCCTAAAGAAAATCAACTCTGAATATTCATTAGAATGATGGATGTTGAAGCTGAAGGTCCAATGCTTTGGCCACCTGATGCAAAGAGTCAACTCACTGGAAAAGACTCTGATGCAGGGGAAGATGGAAGACAGGAGGAGAGGGGGACAACAGAGGATGAGAGATGGTTGGATCACATCACCAACTAAATGGACATGAGTTTGAGCAAACTCCAAGAGATAGTGAAGGATGGGGAAGCCTGGAGTGCTGCAGTCCATGAGGTCACAGAGTCCGACATGATTTAGCAAATGAATAACAACAAAAGGGTGACGTTGTTAAATTATTTTCATCACATCCATAGGTAAAAATCACACTGTACATTCAAGATAATGCCCCACAAGACTAAATGGAAAAAGAAAAATCCCAGATCACTCTTCCAGATAGATGAGACATTGATCCCTCTTCTCCAAGATAATTTTTGCAATATAAGTACAGGATTTATTTTCTATGTTTTCTGAAAATTTTTATTTCTCTTAGTTTTTTTTTTTTTATCAAAGGTTTATAATTATTAAATGTTTAATCTTACCTGTGGAAAAATAGCTGAGAAGTATTTACATATCCAAAATTCTTAAGGCCAAATCTTACTAACTAGAGATGATCCATAGTTCAGTTTTATTTTAAACACTCACCCTAAACATTCGGCAATACCTTCCTGATTCAGAGGTGAGATCCTTATGTCAGTATATCCCTATACATCTACTTCTGAACCCTGCTACTTATCTTTCCACATCTCTCAAAAGGAGGTGATCAAACAACACTTAAAAGAAAACCTCTCAGGGAAAGCTTCATGGCGAGGGGTGGGGTATGGGTAGAGGCTGGTAACTGATCAGGGCCTTGAAAGACAGTTACTACCTGACAATGTGGACATATCTGCAAAGGGCATGAACAAAACCAGAGACGGAAAGGTACAAGGCATGAGGTGGGAAAGGATCTGGGGGCAGACTGCATGAATGCCATGCAAAAAAGAGTGAAGATCACACAACAGGCAATAGGAAGGCAAGTGTCACTTTCTGAGTGCTTGTATGCTGGGGCCTTCCAACAGGCAACCTAATAGCTCATGAGCAAGACCATCAGAATACTGATTCCCCATCTCTGCATCAAGAGACAGCTTGGGAGGTGCTCAATCAGCTGCCAATGGCAAGACCTACTGCCACTTAGAATCAAGAGCCAAAAATAAAATAAATAAATTCAAAGTTAGATTTTCTTTCTTGCTTTCCATCTTTCTACTGTTTGGTGTATTTATGAAACATAATAAAATTAAAAATTAAAAATGTCAGGGATTTACAACCTGTAATCCTTCTGCATCTTTTCCCTCTGCTTTCAAATGAGGACAGAAATAGTACCAGCCACCCATGCTTTTATGGGGAATGGGAGTAATGAGTAAATTTTTTGCTGTTGTTTTTTATTCGCTATGTTGTATCCAACTTTTTGTGACCCCATGGACTGCAGCACACCAGGCTTCCCTGTCCTTCACTATCTCCTGGAGCTTGCTCAAACTCATGTCCATTGGCTTGATGATGCCATCCAACTATCTCATTCTCTGTTGCCCATTTCTCCTCCTGCCCTCAATCTTTCCCAGCATCAGGGTCTTCTCCAATGAGTTGATTCATGGCATCAGGTGACTAATACACAGTAAAAATCGAACAGCATCTGACCCACAGGAAGCTCCTCTGGGTTGTAAATGTGTTAGTTAATCACATTGAAATAACAAAAGAGAGAGAAGAGGTTACTGCTCTCCTTGACCTGCTAAGTGCTGGATTTGATTCCATGTTCCCTTCTTCATCCCTGCCACACAGCAAATACCATATTTTCATGTCATTTCTCCATGTTTGTTTGACTTTTCAAGGCCATTGTGAGAAGCCATAAGAAAGGTCTTTATTTTCTGTAACCCAAGGGCTGAGTATCAGAGCAGATAACCAGAGAGGCTTAATGCATGCTTGTTAAACACTCCTTTACAATAGCAGCACCGTCTCAACAATTATTCTCTACCCTCATCCAAACTAGAGATATTGTGAAATAAATTTTAGCATCCCTCTTTGAAAGTCTGCTAGTCTTCTTCCTTAAAAAACTTTCATGATTTAGAAACAAAAGCAAAAGGAAACAAATGGCACTACATCAAACTAAATAGCTTTTGCATGATAATGGTAACTGTATCACCAAAGTGAAAAGGCAGCTTACTGAATGGGATAATATATTTGCAAATGATGTATCTGATAACAGATTAATACCAAAAAAACCCACAAGGAATTCATATGACTCAACATCATAAAGAAGCTCAATTAAAATATGAGCAGAGGATCTAAAGAGATATTTTTTTCTAAAGACGACATACAGATGTCCAACAGGCACATGAAGAGATGCTCAACATGATAGATTCATCATCAAGGAATTGCAAATCAAAACCACAGTGAGATATCATTTCATATTTGTATAACATCTCACATTCAGATCATCACTTAGTCGTGTCTGACTCTTTGAAACCCCATGGACTGCAGCACTCCAGGCTTCCCCGTCGATCACCAACTCCTGGAGTTTACTCAAACTCATGTCCATTGAGTCAGTGATGCCATCCAACCATCTCATCCTCTGTCATCCCCTTCTTCACCCACCTTCAGTCTTTCCCAGTATCACGGTCTTTTCCAATGAGTCAGTTCTTTGCATCAGGTGGCCAAAGTATTGGAGTTCCAGCTTCAGCATCAGCCCTTCCAATGAATATTCAGGACTGATGTCCTTTAGGATGGACTGGTTGGATCTCCTTGCCGTCCAAGGGACTCTCAAGAGTCTTCTCCAACACCACAGTTTAAAAGCATCAATTCTTAGGTGCTCAGTTTTCTTATAGTCCAAATCTCACATCCATACTTGACTACTGGAAAAACCATAGCTTTTACTAGATGGACCTTTGTTGGCCAAGTAATGTCTCTGCTTTTTAATATGCTGTCTAGGTTCATCATAACTTTTCTTCCAAGGAGCAAGGATCTTTTTTCATGGCTGCAGTCATCATCTGCAGTGATTTTGGAGCCCCCCAAAATAAAGTCTGTCAACTGTCTCCATTGTTTCCCCATCTATTTGCCATGAAGTGATGGGACCAGAGGCCATGACCTTAGTTTTCTGAATGTTGAACTTTAAGCCAACCTTTTAGCTCTCCTCTTTCATTTTCATCAAGAGGCTTTTTAGTTCCTCTTCACTTTCTGCCATAAGGGTGGTGTCATCTGCATATCTGAGGTTATTGATATTTCTCCCGGCAATCTTGATTCCAGCCTGTGTTTCTTCCAGCCCAGCGTTTCTCATGATGTACTCTGCATATAAGTTAAATAAGCAGGGTGACAATATAGAGCCATGATGTACTCCTTTCCCTATTTGGAACCAGTCTCTTGTTTCATGTCCAGTTCTTACTGTTGCTTCCTGACCTGAATACAGATTTCTCAGGAGGCAGGTCAGGTGGCCTGGTATTCCCTTCTCTTTAAGAAATTTCCACAGTTTGTTGTGGTCCACACAGTCAGAGGCTTTGGCATAGTCAATAAAGCAGAAGTAGATGTTTTCCTGCAACTCTCTTGCTTTTCTAACGATCCAGCTTTGTAACTGTGAGTTTGTTTCTGTTTCACAGATAGGTTCATTGTGTCAATAGTTTAAATTCCATATGTAAGTGACATATGGTATCTGTCTTTCTCTGACTTACTTCACTTGGTATGATAATCCCTAGGTCCGTATATGTAGCTGCAAATGGCATTATTTCACTCTTTTTCATGACTGGGTAGTATTTCATTTGTGTATATATACCACATCCTCTCTATCCATTCATCTGCCAGTGGACATTTGGTTGTTTCCATGACCTGGCTATTGTAAACAGTGCTGCTGTGAACAGAGGAGTGCATGTATCTTTTCAAATTACAGTTTTGTCCAGAGAGATGAACTGATTTGATCTGGACATATCCCATGTTCTTGATAGTATGTGCTTATACAATTTAAGCTTCTTTATTGAAGCCATATCACACAGTAACTTTATACCCTATTTCTCCTGAATCTTACTGAAAGATACTGCTTTGAAGCAGTAGCCTTCCTG
The DNA here is from genome assembly GCA_006410935.1 of Redunca redunca. Taxonomy (NCBI): domain Eukaryota; kingdom Metazoa; phylum Chordata; class Mammalia; order Artiodactyla; family Bovidae; genus Redunca; species Redunca redunca. The sequence goes on from SJYQ01000441.1 coordinate 901,916, forward strand.
TCTCATTCACACTGTTTTATACTATTAGAGAAGCTTTATATTCAGAGGAAGCCTTCACCTATGGAAGGCAGTCCACCGTTCTAAGCTGCTACAGTCTTTTTGTTCTGCTTTTGTCATTCAGATACTCACTATACCTTTCAGCACCACAAATTCTGCCTTGCTGATGAAAATGCCTTCTGACTGATGGAAATGAGCGACAGATGGAGCTCCACAGGACATCCCTAGAGACCCACTTTTCTCAGGTGCAGCACCAAGTCTCAACACCTTATTTTACAAATGAGTAAACAGATCTACAGAGTTAAGATGTCTATTTCATACTCCCCATGGCTAGTGAGTGAGTGAGCCAGAACCCTTTCCTTTAGATCTTTATTACAGAAATAGATTTTTAAAATAAAGGTGTAAAAGCGCCGAGTCAGCATTCCTTTCTTGGGGATAACATCTAATAGAAAAAGCATCCAGTAGTCAGGGTGAGAGTAGGCATCATGACACACGCCAGGACAGAGGCAAAGATGCACAGGTAATGGGCTCCTTGCTCTCAGAAATGTCATCACACAGTTTGGTTTTGGTGGTTCTTAACAAGCCAAGATGATGATCTTTAATAATTAAAGTGCCAAGAGTTGCCAAGAGGGAGAGAATGTCCCTCCCAAAGCTTGCTGTCTACTGGCCTCTTCCCAGAATGAAGCACTATGGGGTGAACAAACAGCAGATTAAACAGCAGGGCTTGCAAACTGTGTGAGTGCAACCCAGCTCTGCCCTGGCCCTTTATAGACACTGCTTATCACACGATCTTTGCAATAAAGATATTTTAGGTGAGGAATGGACAGGCTTGGTCTACAGATGCTTCCATTGTAGACGTGTGGGTTATCTTTGCTAGAGGTACAGCGCCACAGGTTCATCATGAGCTCTAACGCTAACCCTAACCCTCAGCCTACAGAAAGGCAAGTTGGGGCAAAACTGCTAAAATATTGACTAAGCCACAGAGTGGTGCCTTTTATGGGGAGCTCTGTGATTTGATAATCAAATGTATGTGGGAAGCATGGGCTTCCAGGTGGTACTAGTGGTAAAGAGCCCACCTGCCAATGCAGCTAGATGCAAGAGATGCAAGTTCAATCCCTGGGTTGAGAAGGTCCCTTGGAGGAGGGCATGGCAACCCATTCCAGTGTTCTTGCCTGGAGAATTCCATGAACAGAGGAGCCTGGTGGGCTACAGTCCATGGGGTCACAAAGAATCAGATATGACTGGAGTGACTTAGCATGCACGCTTGCACGCACCCATGAGAGATAGGCCATTCACCAAGACTTCACATGAGCCACAACTCTGCTAATTCAAAAGTAACTTTTGTTATTAAACAGTAATTTCATAATAATAAGAATTAATATATAGGAAAGGAATATGTTTATTTTTCTCTGAGCATAAATCTACAACCATATCACTGGTTTGTTCTCCTAAATCTGTTGCTGCTGTTTCATTTCATTTTAGAATTATCTCTTGTATTATGCAATATGCTTGCTTCTCTGGTAGTATCATGGCACATCATTACTGGCTTATCAAATTCAAATTCCAAGCCAGGCTTACTAACTCTACGGAGGTATTTTCTAGTGTTAAAATTAATACTACTGCATAGATGACATAGTTATTTCATATAATATAGACCATTGTACTTTAATACTCACTTAAGTATCATATCACTTGCAGAATAGTTGGTGGGCATAAGCCACCAGAGTATAAAAAATTCCAACAGAGAAGAATACATTCTTTCCATTTCAATAGCACAAGTGGTGCACCCACCACTAGATAACAACATCAGCATAGTTTAAACTTTCTGTGGTTTGATAGCTTTGAAGTTTGGGGATTATGTTTTTAAAAATTCGGGATATATCTCATTTCAAATTTGGGGCATAGAGAGCCTTTGTAAATATTTGGAATTAAGCTAATTTTGAATATGTATCATTCAAATCTTCATGAATAGCGGGCCCACTGGGATGAGATTCCGGGTTGAAAGACATTTCATAAATCCAAGTATTTGGAATGATCTACTGAAAAGCATAAAACGCCACTGCCCCTGGCTGCCTTTGGTGTGTGTGTAATTGGAGGGGACAGGGGTGGTCACTGCCTCCTCAAAGTCCAAATTGCAGATTGTCAGGGAGGCAGATGATCTTAGACACTCACTCCTATAGAACTGAAATGCATGTCTCTCTTTTGAGTGGGCTCCTTCTAGACTCTTCTTCCCAAGTCACTGTGTGTGCTCAGTGAGTCAGTGTGACTTCGCTGCATCCCAAGCAGTCTCTGTTTGCTCATGATTCTGCACTGAGAGGGCCCTCTCTGCCTCCCCAATGTCTCCCCTTGTTCAGGATCCTAGGCTTACATCTCACTTTTACTCCAAGTCTTACTACCCCTTCAATCCCACCACTATTATCCTCTCCAACCTCTTGGCACTGGAGCACATTTCGTCTCACCAGTATCCCAGCCTTTCTGGTATGTCGAATAAATAAGCATGTTAATAAACTTCACCAATATATCAAAATACCTGTATCTGATTCTGGGCAAAGCTGGTCAATACAGGATCGCAGAGCCCACTGTAAGATTTTCAAGTGTACTGAAAAGCAATGATGTCACCGTGATAGCTTGAAACGAACCAGCTTGGGAATAGTTATACCACAGAGATCGGAGAGTGCTCCAAATCACCCTGCCCTAAAAAAAATATAGTGCTGGTTGTTAAACATAAAACAACATATCATCATTTGCAGATGACAAGTTTAAGGACTTTGCAGTCTGAATGCCTACCAGCTATTTGACTGTACACAGGTTATTAAATATCTCTAAGCTCCAGTGTCCTTATTTATCAAATGGACATATTCAAAGAATCAGCACTACAGTGTTAAAGTAAAAACAAAAATCAAATATGCTGTGTGGTTGGCAGGATGCCTGAAACATCACACCCTCTTCAGTAAGTGTCAACTGCTGTTGATGTTATTGTTATCATTACTTTTCAGCATGACAGGAATAGACTCAAAACTAGAGTCAGTATTCACTCAATATACTTTAATTGGTGTTTGAATAATATTATATTTAAAAAGAAAATTCAGCAAACATCAGTTCAATAAAGTCCCAAAGCATTCTTCATAAGTAGAAGCTGGCTTTTCTATGTGACAAAAGGGTGGGAAACTTTTAAAACTTTGACCTAGTTATCAATACCACCATCCACTAGATGTGTGACATTTGGTAAGGTTGCTTAGTCGGTGTGACTCAGCTTTCCCACTTATAAAATGAGGATGAAAATATTTCTTCATAGCATTGTTAAGAGCATTATGCAGGAAAAGTAGCCTACACAGCTCCTGGCTTGCTGTGGGTACCTGACCATGGTTAATTTCCTTCTCTGCCCATTTCTTCCATAGGAAAATTAAGAAGGCCTATACATCAGGTGAAGTTTGCAAACTATTAACGAAGCTTTGCCCTTCATTATTTGTCCTTAGGTCTTGATTTCAACTAGATTTGTTTTTCGGGACCAAGAGGTAAAATTTGAAGCAAATATGATCATTATTATTAATGACTAAGATCTCAGAGAGGGAGATTGATGCTACCAATAACAGAAAATTAGAAAGTCTGGAGGGTGAGCTGGCTTGGAGGAAATGATGATGAATTTTATTTCAGATATAAATTTGAACAAAGAGAGCCCTCTGGTTCAGGCAATGGGAATAATAGGGAGGGAATCTAGGAGAAGAGTAAGGGTCCGATATGCAGATTTCTGGGGCATCTTCAAAGAACAGTTAATACCAAGAGGGTGGAGGAAGTTGGGAGATTAACCGCCCAAGGAGAATTATAAAGGACAGACAACTGTGGTGGCAGGATCATGTGCTAGCTTGAAAAGGGGAGGGAAGGAGAGGAGAAATTGCTCAAAAAAAAAAAAAGAAAGAAAGAAAGAAAAAAGAAATCAAAGGGAAAACTGACAGAACCCCTTCATGGAAAGAGTGCATATAAGGCTACAGCAGAGGTCTATGCATATAAGTCTACCTGACTGTCCACACATCTATTGATTTAAAATATTTTGGGATGAGACTCCAGTTTGGGGAATTTTAAAGCAGGAGTTGCCAAGCTTTTCCTATAATGGGTCAAATATCAGTAAGTATTTCAGGCTTCTCAGGCTTTATGATTTCTGCCACAACTCAACTCTGCTATTGTAATGCAAAAGTAACCATAGAAATGCATACAAATGAAGGGTTATGGCTATGTTCCAATAAAACTTTGTTTACAAAAAACAGACAGCACTCTGAATTTGACTGGGGCCTCTAGTTTCTCAATCCATTTAAAATGACTGTGAAAGCCACTGAAATTGAAAGATTCTATGAGATCAGAGGTCATCTCTGATTGTTTACATTTCCCCAAGCACCTAACAAGGTACCTGGAACAACTCAGAGCGTACTTTTAAATTGAGGTATACTGATGTGGAGAACTGCTCTGAAGCACATTTATACTATAGGATAAACAACCAGTAAAAAGCCTTCTACCAAAATCCAAGACACGTATGCATTTTCACTGGCACCAAAGCCTCCAGCTACAAGACTGAAGATGAGAGGGTAGAATTACAGATTCAGCCAGCAGAGATTCATGGAGGGGCAAGGGAAGGGAAGTTTTCTGGAAACCCTACAAAAATACCAAGCAGACAACAGCCCATTTCAAGATGATTTACGGGGTCTTGGGGACCAAAACACATTAAAACCCCAGAGATGTCAGAGTCACGGGGCTGTCTGCTGTCTACAACCTCCAAATCCTGGAATTAGAGATATCTTCTGATTTGGAGACCTTTACAGTCGCCCTCTTCCCAGCCACTTATAGTGCCTCAGAAAACAGCATTTCTGCTGTATTTCAGCAAGACCTACAGAGGTATTAACCATCCATCAAGAACCAAACTCTTCCAAGAGAAATAACTTGATTAATATACAACAGCTCATTCTGTAATAACCTAATAAAAACCTGTAATAAAACAGGCACTGGATTCCAGAGGTAACATATTATTTTCGCAGGAGAAGACAATGTGTGCCCATGACGGATCCTGCTCCTCTCCCTCTAGAGGCAGAGGCAGTGTCTCTGGGTTGCCTGGCTCATGATGAACATGGGGGAGTTCTGCTTTAGCCCTCAGAATGGACAACAGATATTCCTGTCTCTATTTCGGTTTTGACCAGTTGGAAACACCTCCTGTGACTGATTTATTTAAGCCCATAACAATGAAGTTGCATGTGTTTTATAACTTGGAAGCCCCTAGTACTCACTTTTGGTTTTATTGCTACTAAACTCTCAGCTTGAAAACATTCCATTTCAAGAGTCAATGTGCATGTCTTTTGCCAGGGTTTGCTGGCTGGGAGCTGAGTTTTCTGCTGGATATGAGAATTCATGACTATATCACCCTATATCACCCTTACATGCAGTCCTTGCTCACCTGGACAAGGCACGGGGTTCCCCATCTTTGTGCCTCCACCTGACAAGCTCAGAAAATGGATGGTGAGAACTTCTGCACTGAGTCTCTCTCTGGTTCACAAATTCACTTCCCTGTTGAGCTCAGCTGGCTGGGCAACAGACAGCCTCTGGGCTCCGTGAGTTCAGTCCAAGGACTGTATCTTACCCCCACATCCCAGGACCTGGCACTCAAAATGCTGACTGCACCACCACTGAGACTGCAGTGCCAGTCTGAGTCTCCTCTCCTCTGGGCCCACTCAACTGCCTCTATGTTCCATTTCACTTAGTACTTCCAAGAGGGAGGCACTTCCAAGCCAAATAGGAAAGAAAAACAGCTCTTATTATTCTCAGCAAACTAAAGCCTCACATAAGCAGACAAACTGTCCAAACTGGGAGTCCAAAAAAATCTCCAAGATCAGGCCAAGTTTCTTTCGCTTAGAACCTTAGATTCTCTTAATCTCAACAATAAGTCATCCCAGCTCCCTGCCAAGGGTCTTGCACAGCAGTTTATTGAATGAAAGAAATCTGTTGGACAGGTGGATAGACAGACAAACAGGACGGGGGAAAAGAAAAAAAAATAAGGAGGTAGCCCATTCTCCCAAGCCCTCTTGTCTTGGAGAGCCCCCATGTCCATTAATACACTGAGGGCTCTCTATAAACTAAGTGTAAACCAGCCTTTCTCAAACTCACTTGTCCTTACAAGTCATCCCTCATATGAATTTATGTTAATCTCTTCGAACTGACATTTACATGATATGTTTTAGAAATTGCTGATTTCTTGATTTTCCTTCCATGTTCATGGCAACCTTCTCTCCACTATGCTACCAGGAAGAGATTAGGAGAAATAAGCTGGTACAAAGAAGCACATAATAAAAAAATAAACACAAAAAATATTTGTTTACCAAAGAAACATGCATAGAATAACATCTATACAGTCATGTGATCAGTAAGAGGAAATAACTGGCCCCAATGTGGACTGAGACCTTAGAGTCTGAGCAGAAATCAAGTTCCCATTCAGATTCTTCAGAATTTCAGGACCAGCTCATTAGTCCTAGCGTGCTTGTTAGTCTTGAAAACACTTACACCAGGATCTGACATTGTGCTCGTTTTTTTCTTTTAAGCAAACTCAGTACTAATTGGTTTTTCAGATGCTAATCAATAAACAACTTTATTTTTCCCCAACAACTCTGGTCAAGTACAGTGTGAAAATTGCAGCCCAATCGCCTCCACGCCACTGAAGAGAAATCAATGTCAGGCCCTTTCCCAAACGAGCTGCTGTTTGTACTTCTTGATTAGCATCCATTTCTCCTTTTTCAAAAGCCTACATTTGTCTAACTACCTCTCCATTCTTCCCAGTTAGGGACCGGAGTCTCAGGGCTCTCAACATATTTTTAACCTACTGTAGGAATGGCACATTCTTGCTACAAATCACTCTTACTCAAAAGCAAAATCAATGTACTTCATCCATAAGAAACCTATGAACAGGTGAAAGTCTGAAATAAGGCTGAGATTTTGGGGTATTAGAGAGTTCTAGAAATATGTATCAATAGGTATCTATGGAACACAATGATTAAAGGCCAGACTCTTCATAGAAAACGTTCAGTGACCTATGTTGATGATGTGGTATCTTATTTAGTCAAGGAAGCAGCCATTCAACTTGTGAATTGTGTGTATAAATGTGTGTGTGGCTTCACTTTGACATGACATACAGCTTTGAGGGGACATGACAGTCATTTCCAAATACTTAAAGTACTCTCCTACAGAAGAGGGTGCCTGGAAAAAGTCTCTTTCCTACTTGTAAAGCTTTGATGCACAGAGTTGATAGGGGAAAGTATCTAGATTCCTTTTCATTCTGTTACCGACAGCTTTACGTTAAATACATGTGTTCAGTTTCAGTCCTCTTCCTTGACTGCCTCTTTAGCCTATGATCCTGAAAAAAGAGCATACTTAGCTCATACTTAGTTACGTTCTTTCACAAGAATGGGTAGATTTATTTTTCTATCAGATTCATGTCAACTTTTTGTTCTCCTGTGAGTCTCACTTAAACATAAATTAATTAAAAAGCAGTTATTTCCAGAAAGATCAACCACAAAACAAACTGTTTTGCCAGTATCAAGTTGATGCAGAATTTTGCTTTCTACTTGAACATATACTTGAAATATGAAATCACAAATGTTCCTTTTGCAGATATGCCCAGAATGATGTGTATGTAGATGTATGCTATTGCTCGAAAATAAAAATCAGTTAGTAGTGACATGTGTCAGACTGATCTGCTCATTTCAACCCCAGAGAAGGCCAAGAAAATGTCCTGAATGTCACCATCTTTATTACTTCATTATATGAAAAATACTAATATGAATAATAGTAAATTAAAACTAAAGAAGCACCAATGACTCTCACACAGTTCAAGACTCTCTGAAGTCTGCTCCTAACCATTTTAGTCCTAATCCACACAACTCTTCTTTACAGTTTTACCTGGTGCTGTACAACATTTGACTCTAGTAAAAGTACAGGCAAGACTACCCCATCCGGGCAAGGCTGATCCACGTCCACACTGATAGAGGGATTTGCTGTTGGTCCCCTACACTAGCTATAGCACCTGTAACAATGCCCAGCACGTAGCTGATGCTTCATAAACGCAATGAATACCTCTGGACTACACAACTGCCTGTAACCATCACAGTAGATATTCAGTAACTATCAGAAAAGATCTCTATTAGTACATATTGAACCACATTTCCATATGTGGGCTAAGACAGCGGACATCAGAGCTGCAGCAAAGCAAAACTAAGCTGGTGACATTGTCATAGTATTAGATGTAGATTTGAGACAGGCGTGAAATGGTTGCAGTAAATTACACTATCACACAGGATGAAAATCAGTGTATCACATGTTTTTGGGTGCTCACAAGTTTGCCCAGTGAGGGAGGAACACATCTGTAACTCAGATCCAATCTCAGCTTACTCTTTGCACCATAGTAAAAGCAATTTCTGTGAAACATGGACGTGGCAGCAGGCATTTCACAGCATACAATTGGAAAAAACAAAACTCTTCCTAGCAACACAACTGATTATGTGCTTCAAATGAGCTTTGAGCAAATTAAACAAACAAGCAGACAAAAAAACGAGCTTACGGAAGGAGATATACGAATCAAGAAAATGGCATCTGCATAAACACAGGACAAGACAAGAACCGTGTGATGTAACAGTGGAGAGAGCACAATGTCAACATTAGGAAATGAGGACTCTACTGACCAGTCCACACCAAAGGTTTCACCATCTCTTAATGAACAGGAAACTGTAAATGTGTGTCCGTAGTTGCAAGAATAATTATACTGCATACTAAATTATACATAAGATCCAGCCATTTTCAACTAGTCCTTTTAGGATCTTTATAAAAATCCAAGGGTTAACTTGATAAACCTAAAATTTGATCTCTGGAATCAGTGGTCTGATCAGTGGTTTGATCTCCCAGGGGCTGCCTCCACTGGGAAAGTAATTTATCAGTTCAGTTCAGTCGCTCAGTGTGTCTGACTCTTTGCAACCCCATGAATCGCAGCACGCCAGGCCTCCCTGTCCATCACCAACTCCCGGAGTTCACTCAGACTCACATCCATTGAGTCAGTGATGCCATCCAACCATCTCATCCTCTGTCGTCCCCTTCTCCTCCTGCCCCCAATCCCTCCCAACAACAGAGTCTTTTCCAATGAGTCAACTGTTCGTATGAGGTGGCCAAAGTACTGGCGTTTCAGCTTTAGCATCATTCCTTCCAAAGAAATCCCAGGGCTGATCTCCTTCAGAATGGACTGGTTGGATCTCCTTGTAGTCCAAGGGACTCTCAAGAGTCTTCTCCAACACCACAGCTGTAAAACATCAATTCTTCGGCACTCAACTTTCTCTATAGTCCAACTCTCACATCCATACATGACTACTGGAAAAACCAAAGCCTTGACTAGACGGACCTTTGTTGTCAAAGTAATGTCTCTGCTTTTCAATATGCTATCTAGGTTGGTCATAACTTTTCTTCCAAGGAGTTAAGTGTCATTTAATTTCATGGCTGCAGTCACCTCTGCAGCGATTTTGGAGTCCAAAAAAATAAAGTCTGACACTGTTTCCACTGCTTCCCCATCT